>JAOEHV020137369.1:0-14476 GCA_025447995.2 Isaurus tuberculatus | reverse complement strand
TTTTGTGTTTTGGCATTAAAAAGTCTTAAAAAGGTCTTAAATTTGAAAAGTCCTGAGCTGCAGGAACCCTGAATATAGCGTGCAATTTACTGCACGCATAGCATTTTTCATATGAAATAGACTTATTTATCTTCTTTTTGTTGACCAACCAAAATTGACAAAGTCTAAGAAATTTAGGTAAAAGTTATCCTCAGCTTTTACAAGCTGATAAACTGTTTAATCATATAGCATTGGGATGTTGCTTAAATCATCATCATCATCATATCGATTAGCGTCACTGATCCACTGATTCACGGGTGTGACCTTGCATGGTTTTTGTTTTGCTCCTCCACAAGGAGCATAAGTAATATAAGGCAGTATATACATATTAGTATCAAACTTGAAGCCACCAATATGGGCACTAGGCCATGTTGATAGTGGGCATTACCCCTTAAATCTATCATAAATAAAAGTGAGCCTGATCGTTAACAGCCATGGACAGCTGTTTCAGCCTTTTTGGGCCTCGTCAGCATGGCATAGGTAAATGCTATAATTATGCTAATATTGATGGTAGATTAAGGGGTAATTTCCACTACCAACATGGCCTAGTGCCCATATTAGTGGCTTCAAGTTTGATATTAGTACGTATGTACTACTAACAGTACCTTACTTGTGTTTAATCCTATCTTTGGATTTTTTTCTGCAAGATTTTATGATTGTCTATGAGCAAGGGAGTGAAGCCCCTCAGAAAGATGTCCTTCACAAGAGAAAGAAGTTCATGAATAATTTGAAAAAGTCACAGTTGGAGTTTGAAGAGGTAAGTTCATTTAACTACTTTCAATGTACTTCGGTTTTGATCAAAAAATGAGCTTTTTTTAAAAACGTTTAACACTTTTGTTATCCAAAAAAAACATTTCCAGAATTCTAAGTAGTCTTCAAAGCTTCAACATGCCGCTAAATTTTCACTGACATTGGTTTAAAAAAAAGGTTACAACACAAGATGTTCTTAGCAATCACCCACCTATCCAAGTACTAATCTTCCCTGGTACGGTTTAGCTTTGGAAATCAGATAAGAACCTGTGGTATGGCTGAGGACAATCAAAGCTTTTATTTTAAAAGTACTTCAAGTCATTGATACAACATGGCAACTTTTTCTTTGCTTTTTTTTCTGGGAAATCTAACCTTGAAAAAAAATAAAAAAAGAGCTAGCTTCTTTTTTAAAGTTTAATGTTGTCATTATGCAAATAAAAGTCAGAAAAGCCTAAGTTTTGACTAGCTTAAAAATGGAATGTGAAAAACTTTTTTTGCATGTTGTTTTCATACAATAATTATATGTATTGCATAATTTTATATGTAGATTCCAACTCCCTCATTTTGGGCAGAAACCTATCTTTTGTCAACATCTTCCAATAAAATGTTTTGTCTATTATATATTATTACTGTCATCCAGCAACTAGGTCCCAGGTCATACTCTGGCTGAATATTTATTTGAATAGTTTTATGATGCAAGCATACCCAATGTCCCTCTTCTTCATTCAAGAGATGAAAGGAAACTTCCCTTTGGACAGTAAACTCATAAAATATTTTGTTTTGAAACTTTATATTATCTGTTTTAATTCTTGCACTTCTAACAGTTATAAATTAAGATACAGTGAAACCCCGTTAATACGACCACCTTTAGGCCATGGAAATTTGGTTGTATTAACGGGGTGGTCGTATTAACGGGGTTTTTAAATAAGGGAACGTGGGGCTTTTGTTTTGTTCGGGCCACAAAAAAGTGGTCGTAATAAAGGGATGGTCGTATTAACGGGGTGGTCGTATGGCGGGGTTCCACTGTAGCATCTGTCCATGGCTTTCTATAATCCTACTCCTTGTATCTGGTACAAAGGTCAAATACAATTCCTCTGTGGAGGGAATCTTTTTACTTCCATTAGGGGAGAATATAAGGAACTATTTGTCTGCAGTGTAAATTATAAAGTTGTAGGGTAAAATTCTTGGAAACTAATAACTTTTTACAAATTGTTTTTTCAAAAGTTGCTATAAAATTTCTCTATTTTGTTTTTGGTTTAATGGCACACAAATGACAGGGGACTGATTTGTAATTTAGAGATTGGTATTTTTTTAATTTTCATACAATAAAGAGCTATGAATAATCTCGTTTTGTCAAATTGCATATTATTACTGTACCTACAGGTTGACACATTTTAATAGTTTTTTTTTAAAAAGTCAAGAGTTACATAATAATTATGTCCTTACTTCATACTTGGGATGAAAATCTATTTGAGATTTGTTTTTGCAGGAGATTAGTGGAGGTGCTGAGCTGAAAACTCATTTTATCAAAGTTCATGTTCCCTTGGAGGTGTTGCTATTTTATGCAGAGGAGCTGTCATTCAGAGCACCACTGCAGGTACATTGACATTTTTAATAAATATTATAGTTATTGGGTTTTATAAATACTGCCCTGATAAAGAATCAAGACAAAATACTTTACATGCTGACCTCAAGTTTAAACAATAATTATTCTCAGTGATGGTGTTTTTAAGCATTTTTACTAAAATTTAACAGAAACTATCAAACAGTATTGAGAGTTTTTAGCTTTTTGTATAATAACAAACTGTTTAACTGTACTATGAAAGGAAATTAAAGGTAAGACATTTAGGAATAGCATGCTTGTCATCACAAACCTACCACATGTATGACAATAAGCAGTTGAGAAAAGAACTAAATTGTACTTTGAGGGTTGAAGTTTTTTTGCCTTGAGTGTGACTCAGAAAGCAGAATTTGGAATTGTCAGTTAGTTAGATGATAGTTTGTATTATTTTTATTAGTGAAACAAACAAATTTTGTCCATGCAAGTAGGTAGTACAAATGTACTAGTATCAAACTTGAAGCCACTAATATGGGCACTAGGGCACGTTGGTGCAGGCATTACCCCTAAATCTACCATGAATAAAAGTGAGCCTGATGTTACGTAGCAGCCATGGACAGCTGTTTCAGCCTTTTTGGGCCTTGTAAGTACCATGGTATAATCAACAATCAGGCTCAGATTCCCACACAAGATACTAAGTAAAAGTGAAGTGTTGTTCTTGTGGGATGTGGCAATATTATTAAATTCAAGTAAGGTAGTTGTACATATATACATACTTGTATCAAACATGGGCTAATTTTGTCCATGAATCAATGTTATTCTTAGCTGCGTACTGGTGTGAAGATAAACTGGTCAGATAGAATATTAAAGAAGATGAAGATTCCTTGTAATCTTTTCAAGGATGACGTTCCTAACACTCCACCTGATTACTTTACTGTCCCATTCCAAGCCAGCCATCTGCACAAGTATGTACAATGGAACATTTCTCATGACAAATTGAAAGAACTAGTGCAAAACTAACATCATTTTTTTTCAAAATGTGTAAATATTTTGAACCCAGTAGTTAACGTTTATTGTTTTTTTTTATCATCTGTGTTAAAGTAGTCCTGAGAAGAAATACAAATGGTTGAAACTAAGAGTGACATATTGTACAGCTAAAGTGTTCCTTGGAGGAGTACCATTGCTGTCAATGCAGTGTGTTTCTTAAGGCTTGAGAAGTGGGGTACACTAAGTGGGAAAGCAGGTACACCTGGAGTGGGTACGAGGTCATCAAGCACCAAGTATCTAGAGAGGTCTGGGGACATCTCCAGAGTTATTTTGAACTTTCGAGTTGGGGAAAACCGGTACAGCCGTTGGGGAACGTCGGTACACTTTACCGGTGTACCGGTCTTAAGAAACACACTGCAATGATTGACATAGTGACTCCTTCTCAGGACTACTTTAACTGGGAAAATCACACAAAATATCTTTTTAAATTCCTTCTGAATAGTTTTGTCATTTTGCCCTGTTTCTTCTTAGAATCACCTGCCTTATGATATAAATTGAATAATGAATTTTTGAGAAATAATTAAGGTGGTCATTTAATTAAAAATATCCTACTTATTTGGAGTAACTACAGCAGTACTTGCAATAATGTTATGAAGAGTTGGTTATCAATCTTGGAATATTTTATATTATTGTAATGAATACAGCCATCTCTGACTGCATGAGAGGTGAAGGTTTAAGTTGCTAAAAGGTAACAATGAAGCTGATCGTCATTGTCTTATTTTTTCAGAGTAACGTTTATTGTTTTTGGTGCTAATTTTAGAACATGTGGAGATATTTTGCCTTTCTAAAGATGACCAGAGTGTATTTGATGAAGGGTCTTGTTCTGATTAGATGCTGGTTATATGAAGAACCAATAAATATAGTTTCTGTTAGCATGAAGTTAGGTTAACCTTATTTACGACCTTTTCTATTGTTAAGATGACCCCATTACTACTTTATGCATAGCAATCAACTCTTGTACATTTTGCTTTGAGTAATTTGATAATTATATTTTCAGGTTCATTGGAAGTGATAACCCAGAAACTTACTTTTCAGACACAGAACGGAGTAGAGTAGTAAGTTTTCAATTATAAGTATAAACATAATTATAAATAATATAAATAGTAAATATGGGAAGTCGGGTTGGCCTAGTGGTTAGTACCCAAGCCTTCCACCACTACGGACCCAAGTTTGTATCCTGGTGTTTGCATGTGGGCTGAGATTTATCGATCTCAATCTGACTCCAAGGGTTTTTCTTTGGATTCTTCGGTTTTCCTCCCTCCTTAGAATTAATCAGAGGTTTCAAGTATTCCATAGATATTTTTCTGCTAAATGACACTTTGTAATAAGTTTACAACTTTATGACTTAGCTCCAATGTGGCATACCAAAGTCTTATGTGCATAGGTGGTAATCATGGATACTGTGTTACAGGTTACCTGGCTAGTATAGCCCTTATTGTTATTCCGCCAACTGGCTCCCACATTGTATGTAATGTCTAAACATAACAAATTGACATGAAATATGATTGTCAAGCTTTTGCTTAATAAGTTTTAAAATAATTTGCTTTCTACGTTAAACAGTGCAATGAAATCTTACAAACAGCAGTCTATGGTCAGAGACAAAAAGGAGAAATAGGTAAGTAATCTAGATTATATTCTGTAATGCTAATACATACATTTAGAAAAATATTGTAACTTGTGGCTACACCGTTTAACTAACTTGTTTTAACACCTCTGTTTTAAGGTATCAGCCGCTTGGTTGAGGAGGGAATTTATACTGCAGCTTATCCTTTACATGTGGTATGTATCTTTGATTGTAAACTGCTGCAGGCAATCTTTGCTCTTGGAAGGATATAATATAATATTCTACTAAGGAAACTTCTTTGCTGGACAAATTAATGTTTTGGCCAAACATCAAAACAAGGTTGAACTTATATTGCTTTAGAGTTAACTGCACATTTTAATGTAAGATATTTAGTAAAAAGGTTTTGGGTTAAGCAGTTTACGATCTTGTTGATATAAAATTACACAAACAGTTTTTTAATATTCTACCAGCTTTGTCAGGGCTCAAACTTAACTTTTTGAACTTGATTGTCCAAAGGCTAGTAGATGGCCAGAATTCACTAGCCATAAATATGTTTCTAATAGACATTTTATTTTAAAAAGCACGAGAAAAAAAATGTAAAACTGTTGTTGTAAATGTAGTGTTTAGTGTTCACACATGTAACGCACTCAAGTCGCCATGTCTAGAACTCCCGCATAAACTCAGTACTTTTACATTCCGAAATGACCTCTTGGTACTTCGTGTAAGACTAATCATCACATCTCCCTCCTTTTAAGAGAGGAAAGGAAAAAAACTGAATGTCAACAATGTCTCAGTTCTTAAGTACAACAATACTGAATAACTATAATTATTTAGTATAAACCTACTAACGGTCTAACACGCATCCTGCATTCTGATTAGCTACTCTACTTGAGAGAATTTTGCATAAGCATTGTTTTTATTTTCTCGTGGGACTTACAATGATCCCAAGAGAAACTAGAAACAATGTTTATGCAAAACTTTGGGTAGACAAACAAAAAGTATTATGGTACATTTTTGATAGTGGCCAATTGAATCATGGGTATACTACTTGGCTCCATGCTCCCCGGTCAAGCAAAACCAAGATGGTGGTGAATAAACGCGAATTAAGAATCATTTTTCGAATATAGGATTACTTTTCTTTCTTTTATTCATGCCAGTTGTTAATGAGGAAATATGTGAAAAACATTTTAAGGCTTATGTTATTTCTAGAGGTGAAAATTAAGTAGTCTAGATGGCTTGTAAATGAGCAAAATCCACTGGCCAAAATTCAAAATCTACTGGTATGTGGCTAGTAGACCACCACCAAGTTCGAGTCCTGTTTGTGTATACTATCAAATACTTTTGATTTTGATAGTTTAGTGCAGTGTCATGTTTAGCTCAAACTTGCATGTACCGAGTGAAAAAGACCATAATTCATACTTGTATGTTGGGCATCCTTTTCATGATTTCTGCTTGCCAAAATCAATAATTACCTTTCCTTGATGACCAAGTAAAAGTTAGTTTCCAAGGTCCTCTGTTGTAAATGCCAAACATGTTCTAAACCCAGGGATCTGCAGACTTACCACCAGACTGGGGAGGTCCTGGTGGACTACATGAGGAGAAGCTCAATACAAGACAGGTAGGAATGTCCATCGTCACTATTCATTCTTTTCTTTATTTGATGTATTGTAGCAAAAAGTATCCTGTAAGAAGTTTCATTTCGATGTTTTGTGTTCTCACACAAGGTTTTACATTTTCGGAAAAATTTAGTTGTTTGAACAGATCAGAAAATCTTCAATGGCATGTTCCCAATCAACTAGCACTGCAACCAAAGCCTTTGGAAGATAACGTGTAATTTAAACTGAACATAGTTGAAAGTTTCGTGATGATCTCTACAAGTGTAGTATGAGGAGTTGACATTTTTTTTCTGAACGAAAGGCTAATACTCAAAACATCAGTTTGTTACACTACTTGCTGTGATGATCAAAAATGTTTCAACCCCGAAATAACTACATTAGAAATCATAGGTAGTCGTGGGCGAGGGTACAGTAGGTAGGAAGGTAGTTTAGAAGTAACTGTTAGTTAGGTTCCTTTTCTAAAGAGTGTACCTTCTTACACCTTTTATACAATCATCTCAATGCACATTAATTGTTTTTATCAAAACTATTTAACTTTTATTGATGAAGATAGTCTAATCTACGGTACTGTGTTGGTGATAAGACAAAGAATACTGGTGAAAGAAATATTTGTGAAGTAGCAGATCTAGTTTCAGACAGATCAATATACTGTTTTTATTTTTATCCAACTTTTCGAAAATACAGCTTCAGCACCCGCTGTAGTGTGCGGGTAAGTGGAGGTTAAATCATAATTATAAGTTATATTGTTAAATGATTCTCATTTACTGTTTTAGTTAAAAACTTTAATTTCACTATTTAACAATTAGTCGCCGAAGGCGAGGTGATTATCGGCGAATAGTCGCCGAGACCGAAGGTGACTATCACAGGACAAGCTGTCATTTTCAACCAATCAGAACGCAGGATTTTCGATAGTGTAATTATACTAATATAAAATAGTGGTGTCTTGTCGTTATTAGCCAGTTACATGCAATTTGCTCTTGAATTTTAGGTCTTGAAGGAATATTGGGCTCGGTGGGGAAAATGGCTCAAATACCAACCACTGGACCATATCAGGTTTGTGTGTCTCCTATCAAGTGTGTGTGTGTCTTTTCCAGTATGTGTGTTTTTTGTCTCTTTTCCAGTGTAATTGTGTGTTTTTGTAATTGCCTTTTTTAACAGTTAAAAGAGTGTAAAAATAATTTAGTAAAGTGAGCGAAATCCAAGGAGTATCTCAGTTTTGTAAAGGGTTATATGTTGGTTGCATTACTTTATTGCGGAATGGTACAGCTTACGAATTCGTAAAATGATTAATGTCTATTTTAATTTATTTGACAGACAATACTTTGGAGAGAAGATTGGTATTTACTTTGCATGGCTTGGTAAGTTTTAATGTTGAGGTGACATTAATTTTCTTTGTTCATTACTGACCCTATTCGTTAATATCACTTTATGGAAGCAGTGGATATCCATTTATTGAAAATTAAGAGCAGAATAAAGTATTGGTGTTTGCCTCTGCAGGTCAGTATACAGCTTGGCTGCTTGCTCCAGCGTTTGTGGGGCTCCTCGTGTTCATCTATGGTTATGTTACAATGGAAGGTCCGGAAAACCAACCTGCGTAAGTAGAACAGTTTGTTTGGTATGTCGCCTAATGAAAAGTTTGCATACCAAAGATATTTTATAAGAACATCACTAAATTAAGAGGGAATGTTTTGTAGTGTTCTATCTTGTGTTTCAACCAAGGATCAGAGTAACTGTCTTTGAATGAATGTTCAATGAAAGAAGAGGAAGATGAACAAATTACTTTATGCACTATCCGCTGCATGACGAACTTGTTGGTGAAGAACAGTCGCTGCTCCTTTTGTTTTTTCAAGAAACTGATATTTTAAATGCTACGTACATAAGGCAGGGAATAGTCTATCAGTTAAACTAGTTTGACTGACTCTCTAGGATGGACGTGTGTAACTTTCCCAACTGGACATTTGTAATGTGCCCGCTGTGTGAGGAGAATCTCGGATGCAAGCCGTGGGATCTAAAGGCCAGTTGTGGCCGTGGCAAGGTATAGTACCTTGTATGTTTTGTTCCCTCACTTCATGCATCCACTCTGTTATAACAAATACCAGACTCTAACGTTATGTAACTGTAATAAATGTAAACTATGAAATAATGTTGATAATAAATTATCATCGCCAGATGCTCTGACGAAGGGCTCACGCTCGAAACGTCAGCTTCTCCATCTTTACGGCGATGATAATTTATTATCAACATTATTTCATAGTTTATATCTACTCGCCGACGCATTTAATAGTTTTTTTAAAAACTATTTACTTAAGTGTAATAAATGTATCTTTGAAAGCTAGTAGAATACTTTTATTAGGATTCTCACACTTGTATTTAGTTTCCGTAATGATTTGCTGATTCTTTTATTTTCTTTTCTGTTATCTTTTGTCATATATAGATTCTGGGGAATTTGTATATACACCGTTTTGTTCATTGATTAATCGTTAAACGATTTTCTAATTTCAGATTGCGTATCTTTTTGATAACCCTGCAACAGTAGCATATGCGATATTTGTGTCGTTTTGGGGTAAGTTTTAAGCAACATACAAATTCATGAGAAAACAGTTGCCATGTACATACTTCTCAAGAGCTGTATAATATAGTCAGGTTATGGTTGGTTACCCATAATATGTTTATTTTGAAACTTTTACTGTCATTAGCTCAGAGCGATTCATAAATGGTTATAGATGTATTTGCCTGAACAACATTTTCGTTACAATTTCTAAATAATGTGATTTCAAAATTTTGCTTTCTGATGAAAAGAGGGGGAATTAACCAAGACAGTTAGCATTGTACGTTGTAACCAGTTGTAGAACATGTATAATTATTTCCTGCTACAAGTTATGAACCAGTAATATTAAAGTAGTAATTATTTTTATTCAGTATTGTTATAACTATTGTTGCTGTTGTTGATATTCTTATTACTACATGAAATTTCCACGAAAGTGGCATTTAAGTTGTTGTGTTGGAACCTGAGATAATAAAGATTTGGTAAAAGCGTAATGGCGGAGCCATGTTGTTGTTTTATATATGCTTCACATTTGGTGTTATTCAGTGGTTCTGAGCCTTACTAATGAGGCGACACACACTGCAGTGGCATTGGCCGGCACTTGCATCTCACTCGATCATAGAAAAATTGGACCCAGGAATCCTCACGCGTTAATCAACTAATCGTGAAACAGCTACGTTGCCAGCGTGGTGGTCCCTGATGGTGTAGTGGTTAGCACTCTTGACTAGAGAACAGGGAGACGTGGGTTCGATTCCCACTCGGGGCATATACCATGTTTTCTATCGAGTGTATTTGTTCGATCTTTCATACTACTGAACAACATCCTTTGAGATATGTTCGTAATGGTTATTATTTATGGCTGGAATGAAAACTGTGAGTATACTGTAGGTAGCATATTTGAGCTAGTGTCTAATTGAGGCCATTTACATGAACAGTAAAGTGTAGTTTAGGCTGATATTAGAAAAAATAATGAACAGATCGCTCCTATCACTGAACTGAGCTGCCTCTTTAAGCAGCGTTCATGATACACCAGGTGAGAAAAGAAATACTTTTATATCTGATGGGTTCTTCTAAATGCAAAACTAGCACAGGGTACTGAGTGAATTCTTTAACTAAATAATCGAGTTTGTCCTTTATCATCATTATGTTCGTTATCATGGACTGTATGTAGAACTCGACGAAGTTACAAAGAAAAGAGATTCATTTGGGTCCTGAGTCTTGTGATTGCTATGTCCCTGGATGGACGCATTCTTTGTAGTCAGTCAGCTTCAATTGTTCTTACAGCTTTAAAAAGCAATGGACGTTATGCTAGTAGCAGCAACTTTATTATTAAGACTGCTACTATTCATTCTCAGCTGTTTTGTTCCTGGAGTTCTGGAAGAGGAAAGAGGTGACCCTTGGTTATCACTGGGACGTGCTGGAGTTTGAGGCTGAAGAGGTAAGGTACACTTTTACTCCCTGTTTGTCTGTATGTTGTTTACCTCTTCTGCAGTGTTGGGATACCATTAGAAGATAACCAAGATAATCTATACTGTAGTAATTAAATTTTATAACAATAGCGTAATAATCATATTTCTGTTTTTCTATCTGTAAATGGGTGTCTCCTATTAGTTGTCTTGTTTCAGGGTAAGCTAAAAACCGAAAGATACTCTTTCATTTATAACCGAGTTAAAAACTATTTTGCAAATCTTAACGTTTTTTCGGAATAAGCTGTAAAAATACACGTATAATACAGTATGCAGTCTAAATCCAAAACAGTTTTCACCTTTCTGTTTTCAATGGTGTTACTAAACGCGTAGTTACTCCGTTTTGATATACTGTATAGTAAAAATTGTATTATTAGTTCTATTATGCCCCTCCCCTCCCTCTTTAGGAGCGTCCACGACCTACATTTGCAGCATTGGCTCCAGCAGTTGAACGCAACCCTGTAACAGGTCTCCTGGAACCACACTTTCCGCAAGATAAACGATTTCCCCGAGTGGTCTCCGGCATTGCTGTTATTTTCATTATGGTAATTTCATTGTTTTTTTGTTGTAGTTTGTACTTTAAGATATGATCTAAGAGAGCCGTCGCTAATCTTGAGTTTTTTTGAAAGTCTTTGATACTCTGTAGCTGATTCTTTTTTTTATTTATCTTGAAAATAGTATCTACTTAACAGAAAAGAAGGTCTCACAAATATTCATCTTTCGTCATACCTGAGTTTATACCCGAAATCCAGTAGAGAAAACGCACTTATTTATTACTTTGTATTCCTGTTAAGCTATTAAGTATACTTAGTTGTTTCTTCCTGGTGCTATAGCCTAATAAACTTGAGGAAATACAATAGTTTATACTATTGGCAACGTAGGAGTGTTCGATGATCCTTCCTAATGACATCTCAAGTCCTTATTGGTTGAAACCCAACCCTGTTAACAAAGCTAATTTAGCTTTGTTGTACTTTCACAAAGGAAGTTTGAATTTTAAGCAACTGTTTATCTCCTAACGCTCGAAACATCAGTCTTTTAAATTACCTACGGCGCTGAACGTAAAATTTCAATGTTGCATTGGTTAAATTGTACGCGTACTTGCCCGAAGTACTTTAACTGAAAAATAGTTCAACGAATGTCACTTCATCTCTAACTGAAGTGTCACTTTTTAACACGTCTTGTGTGAATGTGTCTAGGGGTCACTTGTTATGCTGTTCATGGTTGGTGTGATTGTGTACAAACTACTCATCATTCACCCATTGTACGAGAATCAACAACTTCAGCCGTACGCCAATCAAGTTGTTTCTGCTACAGGGGCTGTTGTCAATCTTATCATCATCATGATTCTCAGCAAGGTAAGTGATATTGATGATGATGATGGCATTGGTGATGACGTTGGTAGTAATGAAGACGGTGATAATAATAAGGATGATGGTAGTGATTTTTGATGTTTCTAATGTTAATAAAGTTAATAATCGGGGTCAGTCAATTAATTTATAACTACCTTACTTTTTTCAAAAACCAATTAAAATACGTAAACCAAAAGTAATAATAATTATGATGAATTATCTCGAGATCTCCTCTTCAAAAACTTATTTTTACATGTCACGTGAACATATCAAACGTTTTTCTTAAAAGTCCGTTGTTCAGAACATCGTAGTTGAAGATGACCCCACAAGCTTATAGCTTTTATTCTTATCGTGTTAAAATAAAGATTATGTATGTATGTTATGGCGACGTCAAACTTTGTTACAAATAACAACAGATAAGTGTTCATGTGTACTGGGCGGTCTACAGAACTTCAGATTAACGCGAAATTCCAAAGTCAAAAAAAGAAACAAAACTCAAACCATAAAAAACTGCAGGCCATGACTTCTCCAAAAGCGCAACCAGGCCAGGCCAGGCCACAAACGACCAGCTTTAGTCCACCGCACGGTCCCTCCACAGGGATCCTATGCCTTAAGTCACAAAGTAATGAATAACAATAAACTAAAGTTTTTTAACACGGTTCATAACAGAAAATAAAATTACATATCTCTGCTCCCTTATGGGAACTGCTATGGCTCTATTAACGTTTGCCAAAACTATGTTTTAAGAGCGCCCAACAAACGACTTAATCAAGACATAAACAAAAATAGGACAGAGGGAACTTGTCTCATTGACAAGTTCAGCCGTACGCCAATGACGCATTAAACATACTAGTATTTTCATAAATACTATAAGCTGAACTATCACTCAACACAATCTATTTTAACTTATCAGTTCAAACCGTTTTCAGCTTGCCAAAATTATCGTGCATGGTTTTCAAAACGAGCCTCAAGATATACAAATAGTTAATCCATTCCGTTAATAAGACAAACCATAAAGGTCTGTTATTTATTTCTAAATCAACGGCCTGAGCTACAATTTCCCATCATTAGTTGAGTGCATGCTTGTTTCTAGTCATGCTCACTGTGTGCTGAAAACGTGACTATTGTGCAAAGCTGTGAGAACAGAAATACAACTCTTGGAAGCTGCTGAAGAGAAAAATTAGTGATCTGAAGAATTTATTTGGAGTTTCTAAACGTCAGTTCACTATACGTTAATTCACACACTGTCGCTGCATTCGCCGTATTGAATTATAAAAGCTTGCTAGTCTTCAATTCATCTGACCTTATATTTACACTTAAAACCTATCCTATGGAAAGAGCCAATGTTTCTCCATTACTCCATTGTTTTCAGTAATTTATAAATTATTTTTAAATTCCTGTCAGGCGACGCGTCATATTACATTTCTTTAGTGTGAAAAGTGTTTATCTTAACGGATAGTGTTAATACATATCTGGACATTAGTTACTCGAAGTTTGGCTATTAGTTATTTTAACTTTCTTTTACACACGAGTCATGAAATCCTTTTAGTATGATCGATTTACTTTTCGTATTTTTCATTCTCTTCAGGTATATGACCGAATGGCGCTCGTTCTAACACAGTGGGGTAGGTGAACATGTTTGACCCACCTTAAACCTTTTCAACCAGTATCTATATTGGTTAAGAATTTAAAAACGATCTCTGGGTGAAATTATTAAAAAACTACGAGCTTTCGACTGCCCGAACTGCAGTTTTCGACGGGTAAAACGAAAGATAGAAAGATCTTTCTATCTTTCCTTTTACCCGTCGAAGACTGCAGTTCGGGCAGTCGAAAGCTCGTAGTTTTTTAATCATTTTAGCCAGAGATCGTTTTTAAATTCTTAACTATGTTTCATTCTTGCTGCTGCGGCCCTTCAATATTATTAAGTACCTATATTGTTAAGAATTCTCCCAATCATTGTGACAACTTATACTGTTTAGTTTTCCGATTGACGTAACTATATTTTTGCCTTACTAAATATCGAATGTATTGTGTTTCAGAAATGCACAGAACACAGACCGAGTATGAAGACAATTTGACGTTCAAGGTTTTCGTGTTTCAGTTCATGAATTTCTACTCTTCTATTTTTTACATCGCCTTCTTCAAAGGAAAGTAAGTTGTTTAAAATTTGCTGAAATTTGAAAACTCTTAGCAGATGAATTGGTAAACAAAATCGTATGAAGATCTTGATTTGCCTCGTCAGGGCAATGGAAGTCAATACTTTGTTCTTCTTAGGAATGTGATGATCAAACACTTCAGCCTTGAGATCGATGGATATTTTTATTTCATATTTACATGGCAGCCCGCTAAGGCCGAGTTGCGTAAAAAAATACTTACATCTAAATTACTATACTAAAAAAAATACTAGAGATTTGTATATACAATTTGTGTACAATAAATTGATAATGTAATATACATACGACACATTTGGAAATCAGTATTTAAAATCAGCCCATCCCACTGTAGTTGCCTCGGTAGCTCAGTGGTAGAGCACCAGTCATGA
>JAOEHV020137272.1:0-14479 GCA_025447995.2 Isaurus tuberculatus | reverse complement strand
GTGAAAATAAAATCGTTGCATAGAAATGCGTCGCACGTGGGAAAGAGTGCAAGTTCAGGCAGTGAACAATCGATAGCGATATATTTATGAAGAACATTCTCGCATTCTACGTTGAATTAATCAATATTTTACGCCTGCGATGGTCTTCGTTTTCGATACAACCCACAAATAACATCCTTATCTTGAATTAAGTAAAATATTAATAGCTCAGATCATATGGATTTGTTAAGCATTGATCGGTGATCATTTTATCGCCAACATCGTGGTGTGAACAACAATCTTAATCGACTCACCCTCAAAATGACTTTTCTTGTTTTCACACTATATGAATGATAAACACAGATTAAAAAGTGTTTAGAATAACAAAAAGAAAAACAGAGTAAAGATTTCAAAGCTTACCTCAATCAGTCCCAGCTCAAAGTGGTTGGAATGGGTTTGCTAAACTTCCCACGTGGTTGACATTCGAGAGCTTACTCTATATCATTGGCTAGTTATAAGCACGTGAGCTAAAGACGGGATTTGATTGGTCGAGGTCGACAGTAATTGACAGGGCAAAAAGAGTATTATGGAATAGCAAACTGATCTTAGTAGCGTTTCGGCTTGAGGGGCCGAAACAAAAACACCTAGTCCAGTCATTCTACGAAAGGCCTACCACTAATTGCAACAGAAGCTTTTTCTTCATAAATATGTCCGTTAGTATCCCAGGTACTACCAAAAAAAAGTCCAACAAGATTCGAGTGGGGGAGGGTCCTGAAAATCGGCCTCTTGTGAGGCACTATAAAATTGCAATTATGTCGCAACATGGAAACGAAGCTGAAACCCAGAAGTTGTTTTATTTATTCGGTAAACGGCCGCATTATTGACTAAAAACCAAAAAAAAAGGTTGAATTACTGTTCCAAACTGGTTAACAAGTTTTCTAAGCATTTTTAAGCATAAAATCAAAATATAAGTAACACTGTCTCAAACCGGAAATGCGTATATTTGTTAATGAATAATTACCAGCTTTCTTTTTGTAATTATGTTTTTATTCACCATTCTAAATCAGCGGAATGGATTTGAATAAGTGCAATATATTCATTATTATTCTGTTATTATCATTATAGTGAAGAATCATGTGCATCTCTAACACGTTCGTACAATACATTTTTATCGCAAGTTTTGTTTTCATAGTAAGATATCAAGCTATTCATTTTTTGCATACAGAGCTTTATGTAAACTAACATTACATTAATCTTACGAATAAAACCCTAAAAGTCAGAAAATAAGTATATTACACTATATTAATGTATATCGCTGATTACATACAATAAAACAATATATTATCCTTCTTCTTCATTACTGTCTTCGTCTAGTTTTGGAGAATTCGTACAGCTCACCCGTTTGCACTGACCATAAGCAGGAGAACAATCCATATTGTGCTTTTTACATATGCATCTACGGCTGCTGCAATCTGATTGACAGTTGCATCTAACAATCGAAAGAAGATTCTGGTGCAGGAAGGTCCGTCATCAAGGTTACTATCAGGTCGCCTGATCTCTTCCATCCCCACTGATAGATGTCAAGGTCACTGCCGTTGCCCTTCCACTGCTGTATTCGCAGATAAACCCTCATGTTATGATAGCGCAACGCTGCTGAGGAGGGGGGTAGACTTTGAGGCTGTACACGAACCGTTTTGCTTGTCAATTTCTCGTAGTATTTTCTGTATCGCAGCCTGTCTATATCAAGCTTGAACAATATCATCTACAGAGGCATTACTTGCGTTGAAGACCTCTGCTTGCTGTCAAAGGTTTCGAGATTCCACAAACTTTTTGACTATGGTGCCTTTGCCGATGCCAAAGATACGCGATGTTGTATCGCATTCGAGAAATGCGTGGATAAAGAAAATGTTCTCGCATATTTCTTCACCCAGCTCAGACTTCACTTTCTTCATCTCCCACACCCGTTGTTTTTTTCTTGGTTTTGGCTCTGGCCTAAAGATAAGGTCGTGGTTCTGTGATTTAGCATAGTAACACAGTAGAACAAGGAGGTCTGTGTCATCACCAACCAGTACAGTCTTCTTTGTTTGGGACGATCCCACTGCAGTTTTGACAAATAAAAGATCTGCATCTCAATCGGCCTGTAGTACTCTGCACCCTCTCCTTCGCAAACATTCACTGAGCACCGCTATAAGCATCTTTTTGTTGTGTGAATTAGAAAGGGAGACTTCTTTTTCATTGGCACTTTCATGTCTTCTGTGAAAGTGACATCTCCGACCTTGTTCCCTGCACGTCTTCGCTGTGTCATACTCTTTGTCATTAAATCGTAATAGCCATCGAATACTATGGTTGGCTTTCCGTAGTGACGTGCTGCATAATTACAATAAATGTTGCACAGTTCCTTGTATATAGCAGTCCCTTTCCGAGGCCACATGCATCTGTGAATAAGTGAACCCCCATCTAGTACGTAATGGCTTTCAGGTGAACTTGGTTGTGTGTTTTGCGTGTCCAACTTGGAGTATAGTGTATCCGCGAGAGCTGATTTATTTGTTTGTCTCATGACGCATGGTGCTTCAAAAAGTGCAGTCGGGTATGTGCAAAGCTCATACTTGAACATAGATTCAAGGTTGTTTGCTGTTGTTCACGCAAGCACAAGTCGCTGGAATAGAAGCTGCGGGTCAATCTGCACATAATCTTTATCGACTTTGATGGCATGACAAGAGTTCAAAGTAACTGCTTGAGCACTTCGTTGAAAGGAATATTCTAATACAGGCTTTCAATTCATTGCTTCTACAATCTTGTATCCGATTTCTTTTGATGAATCAACATTGACATTTTCTTCTGCACTAACACCGTCTTCTAACATGGTCTTCTTTCTGACAACAGGGACTGTATTGTAGTCGTGTCTTTCATGTCCCGTTCCTTTCGCGCGGCAGTCATGTCCTTTTTTTGCTCGCCAGAGTTGAACAAAACACCTGTTAGTCCCTGCATTGCTTGACTGGTTTCTGCACAAGCGGGAGTAGAAAGCAACCATGTAAGTCGCTGCTGCTCGGTCATGCCACGGCCTCTCGTCAATCCTCCACTTGTTTTGAGGCTCCTCATAAGGACTTGCTCAATGATTAGGTTGGTCGATAGTCCAGCCTAATACCTGTCGCTGCGTCGTACAGCATGAAAACCGTCCATAAACCGCTCGTACACTTCTGGGTTACTAGATTCTAACTGTGGCATTGATTGGAGGTAAAGCAATGCGCACTTTAAGTAGTGGTTTTGTCCACTGGCTGCAAAATAAGGGAGCATATGTGATATAGCTTGTAAATGGAGATTCCAGTTAGCGGTTCTCTCGGCTTTAAAAAACATGCAGAGAATGTCCACCATTTCCATGTATTGTAACCACAACGTCGCCGTGCGGCTTCTTCCTTTTATCTCTGCCATCTTTTCACCAACCCTTTTCTTTATTGTGGCAATAACACTTGAGGTAAAAACTTGTTCTACAGATATTTCCTTCTCCATCAAGTCTTTGTAGAGCTCATACGCGTCTTTCACAAGGTTACTATTTGCTGTCTCTTAGCTGCCCTGATTGACTTGCACGACTTCACCTGAATCGAAATGCACAAAATAATTTCAGTTACAAGTTGGTTTTTAATATATCACACTAGTTGATGTAATCAGCTTACTTGTAGTTGTCAAAGATCCATCTACACTAAATTGTTCAATGTCAGTATCAACAGCTAAAACACAAAGCAAAACGAACTAGCGGTTTGATATAGATATCTTGCTTAAAACATGTGTGCGTCAGTTTTGTATTTACCTGTAGCTATCGAAAGTGCAGGGTAAGTTGTCTCTTCTGTGACGTTCTGTTCGTCTACAGCTTCACGAGTATTGGTAACTGTAAAAAGCCAAAAAGAACATTTGGATTGTTCTTTCTGTCACAACTTACATGCTATAAATGGTTTTTATCTTACCTGTGTAATAACAATAATAATTTATTTACGCGCAAGTATCAATTTACATTTTCACCTGCGGTGAACTAAATTCATTAAAAAAAAATAATTACAAATATATAATATAACTAGTAACTAATAATAACTAATAACTAATTAACTACTAACTAATTAAAACTATATGAATAACATAAAAAATAAAAGCTGGCCTTAATATCTGTACCTCCACCCCTACGATGGCCAGCGCGCGGTTGATCTAAGAGTATATAATTACTAGGACACACTTCATTCCTGACAGCATCATCATTTACCGTAAGCCAGGTTTCGATTATGGCGCATAAATCCAATTTGTAATAGTCGTAAATATCGGATGATTTATTACGAAGAGAGCGTGCGTGTAATAATGTAGCAGATATTATCCGGATTAGGATTAATCTCTATATCTCCATGTTGTAAAATTATGCAAGTTGTAGCAACGGAATTTGCATATTATTGTATAGGTCGCCTTGATCTTTTGTGCTTTGAACGCCTATGTGTAAATTCATTAACTTTCAGATTCAATGGATCCCAAGAGGGTAGAGTAGCGTCTTGTTTGAGTGAAATTACTGCACAGTCATAAAACAATTTAAAGCCTTTTCGTAGAAAAAAGGACGTAATAAGCTTCCAAAATAACTACCCAATGTTCCATTTGTAGTTAACTTTTCTTGGTTGAGCGCCAAATCAAGACAGACGTAGCAGGAAAGCAAAAAGAAGACCAGGAGTGAAGAGCAGTATAAACCGTGGCAGCTCATTATTCAGTTCCTTTGTTAGTCCCAATGTGATGGCGTTTTCTCTATAATATTCCCTTTGACCTGTGTCAACATTTTGGAGGTGAGGTATCCTTTCATCAAGTGCTTCCGAATGTAGCAGTGCATTAAATGCTTCGTCAACAAGAAGATGTAAACGGACCGCCCGTGAAATCACTTTGCCAGTTAAGATGTGGTCACATGCATTTGGGGCGTATACTGTCTCCATCAGTTCTCGAAGTCCAGAACCTCCCATAAGGTGCCCAGTGCTGCCCAGAAAACTCATGAGAGTATGAAACCCTCCCAAACGTAACACAGTTTTCCTTAGGAAACTGGTTTCTTTCTCACTCTGGATTATCATATATGTTTTCCACCACAAGGGCTGGTCAAATGTTACAATGCAGTACGGTATATTGTGGCTTCGGGCGTAGTTGAACAAGTACTGTAGTGTAGAGTGGACACATGTTATGTCACTTGGACTCATGTCGAACATTGGCAAGAAGTGGACTGAGGACTGACCCTGGTGAGTACTCTTGTGGACACTTTGCATCATGCCAGACCACGCGGGACGCGCAGTCCCAAATAACAGTGAGGACTTTCAAATGACATCGAGACTAGCTGTGGGATCCAAAGCGTGTTTCACTACCACGTTGTACTTGAGGTGCGTTATGGGAACTCGGGGCTCGGTCGGTGACTCAGTGATGATCTGTCCTGCTGTTGTTATCTCGTCGGTGGTAACTTTACGCTTTGGAACACGACGGATTCGCTTAGTCCCTGGTGTTATAGTTGCAATCATCCCCATACCGTGAAAAATGTTATGGTAATTAAGAGTTCTTATATCATGATCAATGTTATCTGCCGCATATTGCACAAATTCCCCGTTGTAATCAGGAATATCAGTGCCTTGATCTACTGCTGCACTCATGTTATGTGCTTGAACTTCGTTGTACGACAAACTGAATCCAAAACGGTAAAGCGAATCAACAAGGAAACGTGACGCGAAATTATGGTGAAGCTGTACTGCTAGTCCCATTTGTAACGGTGCATTCAAGACACGTGGTCGTGCTGCTTTCATTATAGCTTGGCCTATCGAAGCAACCTTCAAGTCGTTTTTTCCGGTAAATATTTCAAGTAGCAACTGCTTTAAAGATTGGGGTAAGAAATTCAAATGGCATCTGACATCTGTGTCTACAGACGGATAAAATATTTCCTTGCATGTACTACAGTGTTTTATGTCATTTTTTATCAGTTTCGCAGCAGTTTTGATAATGTTTAATACCTCGTTTTCTTATCAATTTATATTTTTAGAAGGGTCGGTTCTATCTTTCTTAATTTAAATATGAGCTTAGAAAGTTATTCGAAAAGTTTTTATCGGACTGGTGCATTCTGATCTAATGTATCTAAGTCTGAAACGATGCAAAGGAGAAGGCAACCCAGTTTACGCTATCTATTAGCGTCTTGTTTCTTTTTGTCTTCGGGACGGCCAGTTTTAATCTGTATGGTTTCCAGCTGAGATGCGTATTGCTTGGGCACTTGTGTTTGTGTTCTAAAGTTCACACTACAGGCCTGATGGTAGACTGCGTCAGCCGCAGGGAGATCATGTACACTTAGTATACGAGCTCTGACAACTCCAGCCCATGCATCCGCCCTCTTATCATAGTTCTCTATAATACTTTCTTTAAACTAAACTGTTGTGACACTATAAGCTTCCAATGATTTTCTGTGTTTGCTTGACTTTACAGATGTTCCACAAAAAAAGCAGTCGGTCTTAAAGCTAAAACGTTCATCTGCTTTTCGAACTAAGTGTCGTGATTGTCTCCTTTTGCTGTCGTCATTTCCATTATTAACTTTTTTTCTTGCTTGTGCAATATTCGTCGGATGGCAGTTTATTTTACGACACGTTTGATGTACGAACTCGCCAGGTGGCTTTGAATGTCGTCATCACGCTCTATGCTGGCGCGGTTTATTGAGTCACTACCTTTTATCGTTAGCTGAGAAAACTTTGTATCCTCATGTTGGTTATTACAGATAACAGATATTTTTAGCTGATCAGATGACATCATGTACCTAATAGTAAAAGTATGGATTTCATTCATCGTATCTCATGCATCAAAACACATATGCAATAAAATATAATTTGGTCAAAGCATGGTTTTTGTACTCACCTTATAGTTACACATCTTCTAAAGCTGTACGTACAATGCACTACATCATGAGCTCGATGTTATGAAAAATCAGTATTGAGTAAAAGCAATTTATTTGAGAAGTACTGAACAGGGTTAAACGTTCAAAGAGACTTTAGAAGACCAAATTGATTGTGACTCGCGTTTAAAATTTCTAGGCAGGGAATGAAATGAACAAGTTACACGGTCTTTGACATGGCAGTTCTGCATAATCTATCTTACTTATTTATTTTAGTATTTGTCTGTATATCTAACTATTCATTTATTTGCTATCGTATACTTCCAAATACAATCAAACATAAATAGAATTTAAAGAGTATGATAAAGCAAAAATCTAAAATATTTATTAAACATCATAAGCATAAAGTTTTACGAGATTTTATAGTCAATTCAATTTTGTCAGAAAACTTTATTCAAAAGTAATAAGATTGTTTTGAACTTGAAATGTTTGGTTTAAATTGCTTTTCAATAAGCATAATCTCGTGTTTTGGTTGTAGCCTCGTTTCCATGTTGTGCTCAAATAGCCGTCAAAGTAGTCATAAAAAACCCTCGTTTTTACCCTCTTCCCCTCTTGGGACTTTTGTAATGTTGTAAGGCATGTAATTCTGAGTCAAAAACCGTTGAGAAACCTTCTGTTGCAATTAGTGGCAGGTTGAGGTCAGTATTTTCGTAGATTGACTGGACTATACTGCCCACTAAAAAAACAATGTAAAAACACCTACGGCCCATTGTGTTGCCTTTTTAGATTGTTTTGCTAGTGATGTTTTTATAATGCTGTCTGACTGTTCTGCAAATTGCCTTGTTTTCTTTGTTATCTCGTTGCTGAACTCGGCGACATTTTCCGAGCCTCCCTCTTTTGCCATTAAATTAAATTCCCAAAGGTGGTAATATTTGGCAGCCGTTTTTTGAAACAGAAAAAATAACACTAATGATTTTTCGCTTTCTAGCTGTGGTTTATCGGCACAATAAGTGTTTATTTTAAAGTTTTTTCATAAAAGCAATAAACCATACTTACAAGCTTTTCTCGTGTTCTCCCAACATCCCGCGTGGTTTATTATGCTTATAAACCTATAGAAAAGTATGGTTTAGTGCTTAAATAACCCGATCTTTTTGCCATACTTTTTTTGTTAGAAAGGACAGCAGATAACATTCGACCAACTTGCACGTTTCGGCTCCATGGAGAGATCCCATTGTAAAATCAAATTGGTTGGTAAGGGATTTCTTTTTCCATGGGCAGCTATCGTAAATAAAAATGAACGTTTGGCATGTATGATAAGTTCAGGCAAATAAGTAGGCTTGAGGCTAATCGAGTATTACAATTATTTACAGTTCTTGCCTCAGTAAAGAATGAATCGAATCGTATTTTTTTTGGGTAAAAAATTTACATAATGCATTACTAAAGATAATAATACCGAAGAACCCAAGAATTTTAGGCTTTTGAAATAGAGGGCTAGTATGAACATTATAATCAAGGAAAATTATAAGTTTTATGGTTTTTTTTCTGACGGATAAACAAAAGGTTCAAGTGAGGTAGAGTATGTGTTGCTCCAAGCATTAATGCCATAGATTAAGAAGGATAGATCAAGGAGAAATAAAGACCTACCCAAATGCCGATAATGACAAAATGACGCAGCTTAGATATAATGCCAATATTACGCTTTAGTCTATTAGCTACATGGGATTTCTAGTCAGGGTAAGAATCAAAAACAATGCTAAGATAATTTATGTTGTATTTTCTTTGTAGAGGTTTATTATCTAGAGTAAGCACAACAGAATGTTCAAATTTCGTCTGATAAGGGTGAAAAATAACAAAATTGGATTTGTCTATGTTAAGAGAGAGTTTATTGCACAATTTATTGCAGGAATAGCATGGGTCCAAGTATTGACCCCTTGAGGAACACCAGAGGTGACGGGTAGATTGTCTGAGGTTCTCCCCGGAATGGTGACTTGCTGAGTGCGATTGGCGAGGTAGGATTCGAACCACTGTAGTAGACTGCCACCAAACCCTTACATTGACAGCTTCTTTGTCAGGGTTCTGTGTTCCGCATTGTCCAACAGCTCTGATATATCCAATCTGTTCAAGTTATGGTGGTATATCTCTATCCAAACAAAAGAGTGAGAAAACTACGAAAGAATTTGGTGTTTACTTAATAATTTGCTTCCGATTTTTTTTTTTTCAAATTTTTGCTGAAAAACCTTAAATTTAAACAGCAGGTAACATTAAACATTTCAGTCACTTGAAACAAGTGTTTTAAGCATTTATTTGTAATTGAGCGGAGGGGTCAGCCCAGCAAGCAATCGGTATTATAAATTTTTTAAAACTTGAAGTTTAACGTACATAAATCTCAAATTTATCTCCCGCAGACAACTTAGTTGTCTCATCATCACAGCTGTAGTTTCCAGGAGTGTATGCCACTCGATATTTCGCACCCCCAAATACGGCAAAAATACTCCTATAATACAGGCGGTCTTTTCCCCGTTTACTTTTTACGTTTGTTCCCCATTTATTGACTCCATAACCGTTTTGATATCCCCAATTTTCACAGTTTCGCGAAAGCACGGACGTATCATCTGTTAGAACTGTAAAGGAGTCGCAAGCCTGTGCTCGGGGCTTGAACGTTTTAATCATAGCTCTGACAGCATCTCGACCCAATGTGTTGTTCTTCGTGACGATATGAAAGGTGCGCTCAACGATTTTCTTCTTGCAGTAGAAACGAAGCTGGTCAAACCCCATGTCCTCTTGGAGTTTCGTAAGGCCGTCTGCATTAACGATTCGGTTTTCAACTTGCTTAGAAATCATTCTGTAGTCGCTGACTTCGATAACGTTTGGCAGAGGATCTGAATTAGTGATCACGGTTCGTTTGATTAACGTCCATCCTCCTGCATGAAAAATGCATAATTGTTAATCTCACGTAATTTTTGTACTGAGTACACTAGTGGTCCATTTATGGAAACGATTTTTTTATTAAAATAAACCCTACATAAACAACAAGTTCGTCTAAAAATAATTTTCAAAAAACCAAATGGATATTATTATTATATAATTGAAAAAAAATTCATGTCTCTTTTACTACAAATATTTATTATCGCAATTTAACCGGGAAGACCATCTTTACTGAACTATGATTATATAGCCATGTTTTAAAAAATGCACATTTATGTTATTTTACAGAAATATGAAGTACGATTTTGTATTATCTAGTTACCTATTTATTATATATTCTGTAATCAGTGATGAGTACAAACAATAAAATTGAAATCTGTACAGTAACTGTAAGAGGGCTCTGGTGAAATATAGTAAATTGCTTTGTGTTAATACGGCAAAGATGAGGATTTTAACTTTTTGGTGAGATAAGGATGTCTAGAATCTTTAAAAAAAATCTTTCAAAGCCGTTTATTTTGGTAGGAACCCATCTACAAACCTAGGAAAAAGAGCGCTAATATTAACTTGTGATGGATTAATCGCTCAGAAAGCTGAAAATATTGGATTGACAAAAATAGTAGTACAGACTCTCCAGTTGACCGGTTAAGATGAATGGCGAATGAAAGGTTTTGTCCGGTGAGGTCGCCATTCTAAATGGACATTTTTGTCCGAGAAAACAATATAAGGTAAAAATAAGAAGAAAACTTTACGTTACGTTAAGTTATATTCTATTTTGAAAATTTGTTGGATGAGGTATCGACTGGTTTTGCATTTCAATTTGTTATCAGTTTTATTAGAAATAACGAACTTAATCGTTTCTGTGGCTACTGCGTTGATAGACGGTAGCCACTATGTCGTCGCCCGGGTAAGTGAGTCTGTTACACCACAACAGGAAGCCTAGGCAAGTCACCAAATACCACAGGATGCCCGCAAAACTTCCAAACATTGTTCGGAATTTATAACAGTCAGTTGATAAACTTCCCAACCAATCAACAACAGTGAGCCGATAAAGTCGATAAACTTTCACATTCTTTGATATTTTGATATTCTATTAATGCCTTGATAGTATTCAGGAAGTAAATGCTAGCGTTACAAGCTACTAAAAATTAATTACTTAAAATTCGATAGAACGCACAAATAAAACATTCTAAACTAGATTCAAACGGTCTTTTTAACTATCTAAATTTCTTCACATTCCATGTCTACTTTTAGTAGCCACAAGCGTTTAAAAAGTGCCTTTTTTTGATTTGTTGAAATAGTGCGCCTCTTTTGTTAATCGCGTTTTTATTAATTTCAAAGATGTATGGCGTTTGGAGATAAGTTAATGCGGAATAACGGTAGAAACAGATTCTTTGTTTTTTCAAAAATGACGTAGCAAGTCATTGAGGGGTGAAGCCTAGAAGCCTTGAGGGATGGGTGGTCAAATCCCCCCCCCCTCCCCTCTTTGATTTTTTTGGCTTTAAATTTTTGCTGCTTGACCGATCACTAATAGCTTTCGTCCAGATATTTTTTGATTGATTGTTAACACATATTTTGACACTAATTAGTGGACGTCACAAGTGATGATGTCATCACTATAAGTCAGGCAATTTGTGTGTTGACCTCGAAATCTCGAGTTTTCGCTAAAGAGTGACTAAATGTTGACAATTTTACGATGGATTCTACCTATTGTGAAAGGTGAAACAAAACAACAAAAACGAAAATGTAGAAGCAATTTACTGTTCGAGGAACACAGTATTTAAGTATTTAGACATTATCTAATTGGTACAAGTACAATAATACAAAATATTTAAGCATCAAAAACGACACCAGTTGATGCTAATAAAAAGAATAACGAAGAAAATGATTATTTTAATATATACAGTGATATAGAGCAGTTAACTTTACACAAAAATTTAAGTTTGGTGATAAGATTCGAATATCAAAGTATAAAAGAAAGATTTTTGATAAGGGTTATACATCAAAATGAACTGAAGAAGTGTTAAATATAAATTAAAGGATTTGAATAATGAAGAGATAAAGGCATAATTTTATGAATCCGAATTATTGAAAGCTAAACAAGCTTTTGTCAAATAAAAAGGATATAAAGATGATTTTAATGGTTGGATACTGACGAAAGATCTAAGAAATCTTGTTTAACAGGAAAGGTTACTGTTTCTGGTAATGTTTTATCGCATCTTGGACGTATATACTATGTTACTATATTTTGAGTAATCTACGAGGTGTTTCTTTTCTTCTTCATCTGATAATTAATTTTGTCTTTTTGGGACTTGTTTTTGTAGATGTTTTGTAGTTATCTGACATATTTTCATTTTTAAAATATTCAAATTTATACTTGGAATCAAAGAGACAGTTGATGGCTACCATCAGAGAATGAAAATGGAAATTCGTTGTTCTAAAAGAGGATGATGGAATGTTGCGCTACATAATAGAGACTGAGCTGGTGGGAAAGAGAGCAAGAGGAAGGCAGAGGATGAAAATGTTCGACTGGATGATGAAGAGACTGAACTTGCAGAATGAGAAGGATCTGGGTGATGTTGCAAGAGACAGAAATATATGGAGGAAGAGCAAGCCATGATTCGTCAACGGCATGCATATGCTATGGCACAAGAAGAAGACTAAGAATCATCTTTTTTAGAAGTTCTTCTTTTCTAATTATTTGAACCTTACAAACCATTTTAACAATCATAAAATGTTAAAAACGTTCTCCGTCCGATAATCTTTAAAAACAAAAGCTTTCGGCTGTCATACCACAACCTTTGACGAGCAAAAATGCCTACAGGGACTACGTGTATGAAAAGTTAAAGGTAAGAAATAAGAATTAAAAAGAATTTAAAATATTAAATGAAAATACATTGAAATATAAAGCAGAAATGTAAACAAAAGGCTAAAACTGTACATTAATACAAAACAACAACAACAACAACAACGACTTTATTTCACCTTAAATTACAAAGCTCATTTAGTGTTTTAAAAATTGATAAATTGATAGGTGCTGATTGACTGGAATAACCATAGGGGCTAAACAAGCCAGCCAACCAGTACATTATTTTTGTTTACAAAGTTTATTATCGGTCGTAACAATTAAGGAATTGAAATAACAACAAAAATAAAAATATTAATAACAATAATATAACAAATGAATAAAACTAAGCGAAGATTTGAAAACGATTAATTTAATGTCAGCAAAACTATTTATTTAAAAGAATAGTGTATTGTTTTAGAAGCAGTTTGGAGTTATTGTCTGCATTTTCTATTGCAGCAGTATTTCAAGAGTTTTCCTTTCTCTGCAGTTTCCCTTATTGGCCCCGCAGGGTTTTTGGCCCCCCAGACGGCCAAAAAACCCGAGGGGGCACCTTAGAAGTCCCCGCGTATAGAGAGAGTCGTGGTAACAGAAACCTGGAAAAAATCTCGGTTTTTGAGAACAGGGCTCGCAGAGGATTGCCGAAAAGTTCGCAAAGGGTTGCCGAGTCTTTGCCTTACCACATGCGCACGCGCAAAGTTGCCAAGACTGTCAGATAACAAAAAAATTGTTTGAAAACATAAAAAAACCGAAATTCCCTTCACAAAGCTTCACTTCAGAAAATATTTTACACTCCAAATTATAAAAAGGCTGGATTTAGTACTATAGTATATTGGGATTTGAGATTTCCCTCAAATCTTGTCTGAGCGCATTTTATGCGCTCATACCCTCATAAACTCTACTACTGACATTAAATTGGTTTTAATAATATGAATGTGTGGTGTTTTTTCATTTCAATTAGCGTGTTAGGAAGCAAAAATTTTCGTATAAAGAAATTTGGAATCGATTATCTAAAGTTTAGATACCAATTTTACCTCCTGCTGTTGTCATATCACAGTAAACTGTAAAACTATCACCGGAACCCGTCGGGTCAATCAGGTATTCACCGTCAACAGTAACTCCACGATCTTGGAGTATCTGGAGGCACGACTTGTCGGGTTTCTGTGGGGTACAAACTGCAAAGAAAATTGAATCCTTTATCAAAGGCGTTTACAAGCAGGGAGTGTTTACCTAGTTTCCCAAGTCAATCACAACTTCTAAAATATTGCATTACTTTTTTCAGTTTTCAATAAACTCTAGGCGACCGCCTTGCTAAACATTTTAAAGGTGCTCAAAGTAATTATTTGACACTTGCTTGACCCGTTGCGTGTCATTTCAAACTTCCTGGACTGTTTTTCAAAACATGCAATTTACAGGGTTCGTCCTACTCCTTAAACTCCTTGAAAACTCCTTGAATTTAGTTTTTATTTTCAAAGCACTTGAAAAGCCCTTAAATTTAGAAGTTCAACTAAAACTCCTTAAAGATTCCTTGAATTTCAACTTCAGTGGTTTACAGTGAGGAATGCAGATTTCTAGTAATGCACAGTTTTTCCATATCAATTGTCGATAGCTGAATGTATTTTTTTCGAGAAGCAGGCGTTCCTGGTTATGACGAGGAGTACTGTAAACACGATTTCGTAAAGTAACACAACAAAAAAGACTCCTTGAAAAATGACTTTTTGGCCCTTTGATACTCCTTGAATGTTGTATTTGAATCCCAGCACGAACCCTGAATTTAGCGGCGAAGCGAAACTGACAAGAATGCAAGTGTTGATGATAAATGTGGAACGGATTGCCTTTTTAAACACTAAAATGTACATAATAAATTG
>JAOEHV020137271.1:0-28538 GCA_025447995.2 Isaurus tuberculatus | reverse complement strand
CTGTAGTGTAAATGGGGCTTAAAACTATGATTAACTTCAGCGACAGCACTCCTACCGCGTCGGTAAGCTAGTATATATTCTTCTTAAATCCAGTTTATGATGCTGCTCGCTCGCTCCGCAGCAATAAGTTTGAATTTTCCATGCCCTTGAGAAGGAACAACGTGTAATTTAGTTAACTTATATAGTTAAAGCTGGCGTATTGTGCGTTAGCTATTTATCAGTGTAACAGCTAATAAGTTGCCCTAACCAAAGACGCCGGAGCCAGGGGGGCTAGGGAGCATATAGCTCTCTCCCCCTCCATTTTTTTTCTACTCCAATACAGAAAGCTCTACTTTGAAGCTCTGGTTTACCTAATTTTATCCATAAAGAAACGTTTTAATCAACCTGCCTTCAAAGTGTATGCTAGTCTTGAGAGCAATATTTCATATTTCTATTAATAAATGTTAAAATAAACTGTTTAAAACACCGATTTTTAATTTTTTTTCCGAGGAAGCATGTTCCCGTACCTTGCTAAGTAAACTTGTGCTTTTGGCAATCGTAAAGTTTAATTTCTTTTCTAGATCCATTCCCACCTTCCACTTCAAATTACGCTCCGCCGTCCCTGCTAAAGAAGAGCAAACGCTCAAAACTGAAAGTTCTTGACTGACTTTAAATCTCTTATAGCGTAAATACATACACTACAATCTTAATTTTTTTGTTTTACAGTTCAGTTCTAAAATGATAAAGACTTTCGCTTGATGTTTTAGGCAGACGAGTTGCAGAGGTTGAAATTTATTCACTTGTGTCCAAGGTACGTGTTTGTTGGTAAAGCAACTCTTGGCCGGTTTTTTTTTAAGATATTTATCTTTTAAGTTAAGGTTTTATTTTAGGGCGTGTTTTCAAGTGCATGCGTTGCACAAAAACAGGGCAAAATCACTAATGTATCGATTAATTCGAAACTTCAACATACCCCCGGGCATTTAAACTTTTGAAATCGCTGTTGGTAAAATTCCCCGCCCCTGGGACAAGATCGCTGGTCAAATGCCCGGCCATGTGGAAAGATTCGAGTTCAAATGTCCCTGCCCCCGGGACCAGTTCAAATTCAACAGATTTCTCTGTGAAATCGTCAAGAGATTTTACTTCAAATTCCTCTGCCATCTTTCCACGCTGCAAGCAAACTGCCGAGAGCCTGCGTTACTTTGTTTCACGGGAGAGTATTCGTTGGGCATAGATCTGTTTTTAAGAGGAAAATGGGCCCAACGTGCGGACTCAAAGAAAAGTTTGCAGGTTGTGTTGAGTATTTTATTGTGGATATCGATGTTGGAATGAATATTCACATGTACGTTTTATAATCAAAATGTCAGACACTTAAATTAATCATAGGAAAACGAATAGATGCAATTTAAAATTTCGTTGTTTCTTCAAATGCCCGGCCCTCCCCCTCCCTTTGGTTCAAATTCCCGCCCCCGGGTACTTCTTAATGTCAAATTCCCGGCCCCCGGGAAAAAGCTGCTGTCAAATGCTGTAACCATATACATACTTGCCATAACACACTAAACGTTACTACACCCATCGACAACGATAATATATCTTTCTATCTACGCCTTACCATAACAACACCTCCCCAAACAAACAAACAAAATAAGACACTAAACTTACAAATAGTGAATAAACGACTGCGTGAAAAGAAGCTTGTCAGTGAACCAACAAGATTAGCAGCTAGGAATAAGTCAGAATTTGCAACCGTAGACAGCTGTTTCGTTCTTCTTGGGACTGACAAATAAAGCTTCTTTTTACGTAGTATTCACTTGTTTTGTATTTCTACATTTTAATGTAGATCTTCACAGATCCAACGTAACACGGCATTTTGTACACGGTGTTTGCAGTACAGTCACTAAACTCATCATATCCAGGATTTGTGCTTCTGACAGAATACTAACTACATTTTATCTTCCAGTTGGTTTCAAAGTTTAAAGTGAAAGGAATGGATAACGAAGAAGTTAATGCTGTTAATAGGATGTTCATGATCCCAGATCGAACCCTCGGATTTATGTTAATTGATCGTGCGTAAACTATTAACGAAATGACTTTGCACGTATACTCCGTTGCAGTTACCAGAATTAAGACCAGACAATAAACTGTCTCACTTAATTTTTTTAGTATCAATTATTGTTTAATTTTTAATATTATGGACTAAAGTGATTTTCGCTATGCTAAAACATTAAACAAAAAGCCACTTATGTAAACAGCGAAATAAAAATTGTAATATCTAGGTTTCGCGTCAATTTGCATTGTTTGGAAATTAATTTTTTTAGAATGAGGAAGCAAATTTAGACCGCGAATAAGCAAAATAAAAAACAAACAAACAATTGTTTATGTCCTGGAGCGGAAACGTTTGATATATCCACCGCCGCTTGGTTAGCCTAGTTTGTAAAGTGCCAGTCTATCGAGCGGGAGGCTTGGATTGGATTCTTGGCCGGACCAATACTGAAGGTCTTAAAATAATTGAGGAGAAGGTGCTGCCTTTGTTCTAATATCTGCAATTGATAAAAACTTCGCGTCTTCTCGGAAAAGAGCAGGGTAGTGATTCCGGTGTTTTGGTTTGTCTGTTGTCTACATGCACGCCATGGGACACCTTTGTGGATTACAAAATACAAAAAAAAATCCATATAACATCCATATAAAATGTATATATCATGATTAACTATGAATGTAATAATAGAAACGTTTCTAAACACAAGTTTAAACAAGAGGGAAAAAATGTAAAAGAGAAGCCCTCAAGCTGCAGAAAGCTACGTTTTTGCTAGAGCCATTGCACAAAATTCACATATTTTCTATAAAAAAAATAATAATAAAAAAGAACGAAAAGTGTCAGTCCTGAGAGAATTTTTTCCCATTTTTTTTCTCTTTTCATAAAATTGTCAAAACAAGATTTCAATTGTATTTTTATTTTATCTCTACAAGTCTTGCATCGGCGGTATCGTAAACCAAAAAGAAAAAAAAAGACTGGCCTCAGTCAAATACAAAACTTACCAAAAAATATATTAGGTTTAAAAGGTAGTTATCCACTGTGCGTTCTTCGTCTGTAGTCTCGAAATTTTTCAAATGCCCCCTTTTTTAGTCGGGCTACGCGCAGCGGCCCGACTTTAGTTTTACCTTTTTGCCAATCTGTCACGTCGCGTTTGGTCAATTACTTAGTGTAAGACCTCGCGAATTTTAACGAAAAATGCACAGGAAGCCCAAAAGTCACATGTTCAATCATTCTATTAGCCTTGTATTGTAGCCCGACTACACGCTCTTAGAGCGTCTTGTTTAACCACAAATTGCGTTTCGCGCATTATTTTTGGTTTTAACGGGATGTCTACACAGAGATGTGTTCACCGCTGCCCTATCTTGTATAGGATCTCGTGTCGATCTCGGGACGATTCTTTTTTGTTAGGTTAACAAGCTAAGTTAATGCGCCCTGCTGTCAATTGCAGAGGCATCCGAACATTACATACACGCCAACAGCAACAAAACAGGACTGAGAACAATATAATAATCCCTATGGCGCGTGATTGGTGCATTTGATAAGATCTTTGCCTTCCAACCACAAGGTACCAGGTTCGATTCCTCGGCTCTGCCGAAATTGGAACATTTGTGTGACCTTTTCAGCCAAATCTTACTCAGTTTCCATCCTTACGAGGTCGGTAAATGAGTACCAGTTATTGCTGAGAGCTATAACCTGCGATAGATTAGTGTCCCGTCCATCTGCTCTGACTCTCATCCGCTTAACACTATAGAAACCGAAGATAAGCGCCGGCTCCGATGGGCCATTAGGCTCGTTAAAGAAATTAGCTTTTAGCTTTATAATAATCCCTATTTTTAACCAAATGGCGAATTCATGTTTGGCCTTTGGCTAACGACAATATAAACCAGAGCCTGAACTTTGAGTGGAGACGTGGTTGGCATAGTTGGTTGGACCTCTGCCTTTCAAACACGAGGTCATATACTTCAAACAATAAGAACTGCCCTCAGTGGATCATATCTCCGGGATCACTACCTTGCTCTTTTTGGCAAGTGGGGGGAGGTCTTTTAAATCCCCCGATAGAGTGTCAAGAGATTGGTCTAACGTCCTTATCCGAGAGGACGCAAAGCTCTAAGCATTTGCAGTTGTTAAAACAAAGGCAGCAGTTTCTCCTTAATTATTTCAAGATCCCGAGTGTTGGTCCGGCCGGGAGTTGAACCCGAGCCTCCTACTTGATAGAATGGCACCTTACAAACTAAGCTTAACTGACGGTAGTAACTTTCACAATCTCTGTATCTCTATTTTAACTGTAAAAAACGCATATTGAAAAGAGTTTACATTAACAGTTAGTTGTTGCCGTGTTCAATTTCCGACACTCTTCCTCTTTCTTAATCCTCCATGTACAAACATCAGCGAAGTCACATCTCTGGCACTTCCAAGCCTCCTCAATTTCCACTCCCATGGTCGGTCGTTCCCCTTTCCAGTAGGGAAGCAATCTTTTCAGTTCTAATTCTAACCATTTCTCGTCAAAATTAACTTTCTTTCGTTGAATAACATGACAATCCTCTTGCGCGAAATATTCAACAGCCGCGGACTTTACCGTTAAAACATTTGAACACTGAATTCGCGTAAATAAAGCGTTTAAAATATCTCCAAATGTGGTACCAAAAATTCCACTTTGTGTTGCAAAGGTAGCAGGACCTTCTGACAACATCTTGTTTCTCGCTAACCCTAGACTAGTTGCAAAGTCGTCGAAGTCGGTCTTTTCGGAAAACAGTTCATTTAAAAGTTTCATATACAACATTACTTGCAGGTCATTTTTTCTTTGTTGACCTGTCGATGGTAGTCTTGTGCTCTTTGCTCGTGTTTTCAACTCCAGTATCTCAGGCTCTCCTTTTTGGTTAAAGTATATTTCATCGATGATACCGTAGATAAACATGTCCATGCCAAATGGTTTCCCAAAAACAGGTACCTCTCTGACCTTTAGCCCTGCATCGAGTGCAGCAACTTGGGTGATACAGTTTAAACAAACAACTGCCCATTTATCTTCTTTTGATGTCACTTCTACTTCCACGACGTCTTGGAGTTCCAGTTCTGTCGACAAAACACGATTACAGCCGTTTTCATTTACACGTTCAGTTTGTTTCCAACGTCGTACTCGGATTTTGGTGGACGCCTTTAGTTTAAAGCAGCTGCCGACAAGATCTGAGTCAAAGTTTGATTGACGCCCACCAAAAATCGAGTACGACGTCGGAAACAAACTGTGCGTGTAAATGAAAACGGCTATAACTTGAACTATTGTGGATGGATTTGTTCCTTATTCTGACGTTATATTTACGCTTGTAAGTACGCTAAATTTAGCCCACAGCTGTTTGGAGGAGGTTAATAATAGTAGGTCCATCAAAGCAACTCAAAGATGTACAATTATGATTGAGTTTGAGCGCAGATTATTTGAAGGGTCATCACATGGATACACGCAATTGAAGCAATGGCAAAAATAATTCAGGCTTTGACGGGATCGTTGTACACTCTGAAGCGAGGTTAGTGGTACTATACCCTCTTGAAGCAATGTCATCAACCCAAAGCGTGCGTCAACAGTCAATGTTAACAATGTGTTTCAAAAATGTTTCTTTTAGCGCAACGGAGGCGGCTTTATGGAACAGCCTATCAAAAATGTGCGTTTAGTTAAATTCTTTTGTCTTTTAGTGGGTCAGCAGGGCTTACATGGCCCGTGAAAGTCCTTGAAGTGCAAAACTTTCACAAAGGCTAAGGATATGTACTAATGTTCTTATGCTTTGCTTTTCGAACAAAGTCAAAGAGTAACTATAACACGAGCAAAAAAGCTAAGCTTCAAATAATTGGCGCATTGCTTTGGAAAAATGTTTCTTCAGCAATTTTTTTCTGTTTTTGATAAAATGCACAGGCACTTGCAAAGTTCATAGTCATACACAATATAATATTAAAAGCGGACATCTTCGTCCGGGAATTTGCCTATTGAGTAAAATGTATTATGTGTACAACTTTTACTTAGAATTGCTACCTCTAGCAAGGTGAATATCAGCCCCTTGTCGTATTGCAGCAGTAACTGGTACCGGAGGTAAGACATAACTGTATTCCATCTGCTGTTCACACCAGAACTGTGCTGTAAGGTCACTCACACTGATGTAACCAAGTCCACCACGAAGGTGCTCCAGTGGAGTTAGGATCTTTGGGTCAGGTTTAGTACTGCTTTCATTGCTCAAAGAAGTTCCGTCATCTGGCAATTGGACCAAAAACAAATAAGTTATTTATGACAAGCTAAAGTTGTCAATAACGGCAGTAATTTTTTTTGCCTTAAAAGGGCAATTACTTCATGTGCAAGACACAGATGTTTCAACCAATCAAATTACAGAAAAAGTTAAGAAACCTTAAAATGCTAAACCGTTGCTTAAATCCTTCTCTTTTACCGAAGTAATAGCACTTTGCTAGGAGTTGACCAGCATCTTAGGTTTGGAGCAGTAAGATTGTGATTTTTTATTAAGAACTGACATTTCTATAAAAATATTTTCTGCGACCAAGGATATTATTATAGGTATTATTCATAATTTATTTGTTTATGGGTATTATTTACTTTTACTGGAACTGACTACAAAAAAGTTGTGAGTACAAATTAGGAGTTAATTGAGTATATTTAACAATTATTTCACGAACGCGCGTTGGATATGAGGTGATAGATAGCCGACGATGCGCGAAGCGCTGAGTTGGCTATTTTCACCTCATATCTAACAAGACGTGAGTGGAATAATTGTTTTATTAAAAGCAAACCACTGGATATATGAGTCAAAATGACTTTTCAAACTTCCACTTCAGCAAAACATGTTGCGGCATTGCTTGGAACCGCAAGAATTTTGAGAAACGTTCTTGAGGCCTGGTGGTAGGTTGCCCTCAATTGAATGACTGGCAGTGAACATCAAAGGTGAGAAATTTGAACAAATATAATCAACTTTATTTAATGAGGGTAATACATGAGAGTCGAGACTGATAAACTAGCGGCCTTCCTAAGTTAAAACTATAAATATGTATACTTTTCAAATATGAATACTATATACAAATTTTAAAAACGGATCTAAACTAAATTGGCTAAATTGAATACAAAAATATTATCAAAATTTTAAAATTTGGCTACGTTTAATTAAGAAAATTAAAAAGTGGAAAATGCCTTAAATCTTTGAGAGGGTTGAAATAGTGTTCAGCCAGGCCTTTTTTTAGAGCCGAGAGACTTTAGCTTGTCTTCAAAGACACAGGTGTTGAGTTCCAAAGCCTTGTGGCCCAGACGCCGAAAGATCGACCCCCCTCTATTTCTCTTTTATAGCGCCTGCATACTAGGTTGCATGATCCATAGCGGCTATTTCATGAGTGAATGTAAAAATAAAGCACTAAGACGTCCTTCATGTAAACTGTGCATTGCCCATTAACGTGCTTATAAACTAGTGCGCAGGTGTTAATTTTCGTATCTACAAAAAACGGAAGCCAGTTCAGTTTTCTAAACAGTTCAACACTGTTAGCTCGTGTATCTGCATCTAAAATTACTCTTGGTGCGTGCTTTTGTGGTCGAAAAACTCTCTGGATATGTTTAACAGAGCAAGAAGTTCATACACTAGAGGCATATAACATGGTTTCGTTTGCTTGAGGGAGAAAGTTTCTAAAGAACCGTAATACGTTGAATAAGCTTTTTGCAGTGCCAGAGGGAATCAATATTTTCATTGAATGATAGTACGTCGTCGATCTTGACACCGAGTAAACTTTGAACATGTACTTGCTTTAGATCACTTGCAATTACTTTGACTCTTAACTCCTGATTTTCCATTTCCTTCCCAAGCATCTTGCCAATGACAAAAGCATTGTCTTGGAGTTGGTGTCGTTCAGACACTTCAGGATCATTTTGTTTCTTTTCGGTATGTACATTAAAACCTAAACTACATTTTACATTGAAAACTCACCTTTTGCACTTTCTGCTTCGTTAATCAACCTATCAAACATTTCTATTTCCTCGTTGCTTACATATTCTACTTGTATATCTGTTTGAATATCGAAAACAACATCGCCCGCCATTTTCTCCATAATGAGCTCTGGTACCTAGACTCCCAACGTCTAAACATATGTTATTGCTCACTCATGTTGTAAACAGCTGAGAAGGACAGCAAGTCTGTTTTTGTTCTGATCGAACGAAATGCCACGATTCTGTCTCTAATTTTTGTCAAATAACAACAAAAAGTCTTAGATTTGCAATACTGTGTATTTGCTTTATGTTTGATTTTTTTTCTTACCTTATCTATAACACCAAAGTGTGGAACTCGGAGTTGGGTCATAATTAACAATTACAAGCTACTTTTAAGTCCCGATGTCACAGGAGAACCACATTACCGCGGAAAATGCAAAGCCTACCAGCGATACTAAAGGTGAAGGAACATGCAAAGTGTACAAAATCGTTTTAACTGGAGGTGAGAAAGCATTTTGTTTCTTTCAGCTCGTAATTTGATTACATTGTCGTACCAAACCGCGGGAAAAACTGTTGTTGACAGTTGTTGTCATGAACTTGCTGCTGTTTTGTATTTCTGCTGCGTGCTAATTATGGCCATGTAAAAATTATGTTTTTTCTTTTATCATTTTATCAGTTTCATCTGTTTAAAAAAATCACGAAAGCAAAAGCACAAATTTAGCTGTAAAGAAACTTTTCAGCATGTCGCCGGCATTAAACGTTTAAGCTATAAACATCGTCGGGACTAGTGTTTATACCGTGCATAACGAGTTTTTTAAAGTCGACGTGAAAAACTTGTTATGCACGATTGAAACACGCCAAAATTTTACGATGTTAGATTTTACAATGGATTGAAGAAAGTCAAATGATAAACGATTGTAGATATAACCAAAAATAGCTGATAAGTTTGAGTTACGAAATATATATATGCCGTTAATTGTGCACGTGGGTTTTGATTGCATAATTATTTTATTTTGTAAAAACATTTGAGGATCGATTTACATGAACAAAATGTGATATCTTTCGTTTGTATAGTTGTGTTACTTGTTTGCAATGTGCTTCAGTAAGGAAAACAAACTTGCGAATCAACAACCTATCTGATTGCGAAATTTGGTTTTGATGATTTTAATGAATTCAAGTTATGGCGTAATGCATATGCATGAGCCAACGAAAACCCGGAAAGGTGGGGGATTAGAAGCTTTTAGAAAAAGTCTCCCTGTGGGGATTTGTATGGACCCTGCAATCCTAAGTCAGTAGCTGTCCAAAAGAATAAGATTCGTTGAGCATTTTGTGATCGAAGGTGAGTGTTTTTCTTATTTGAAGTCATTTTCAGGACTTCATATTGTATTAAAGCCATCCTTGCTGTGTGAGAATAAAAACACTAATAGTTTTTTGCAAACTAATTATAAATAAATTTGAAAAAACGATGAAAAAGGAAAAAAAAAGTTAGATTGAGGTCTCCAGGGATGGGGGATTAGGTATAGTGTGGCTACAGGGAATACCCCAGTGGTGGGAGCTTTAGTAGAGATTTGACCGTGGCATTTTTTCTTAACTCATCCTGGTGTGGGTGGTGGGGGGGGGGGGTTGGGGTTTTCAATAAATATTGAAAATTTTTAGCCTGTTTTAGATCAGTATTAAAGTTGATCAAAAATGTTATCACAGAGTTCAAAGGACTTTTTTGAAGGCAATTTGTTATCATGGTATTACAAAATTGTAAAAAGTTTTTTAACTGATTAAAGAATCATCAGATCATTTTATTATTACTGAAGTTTCATTAAATTATCAGGAATCCTGTTTAAATTTTACCAACAACAGATATTCAACTCAAACAACTCTCAGAAGATAGATCGCACCTCCATTCCCAGAGGATTCTATGCCATATAAAGTTGATTTAAATTTAGATATACAAGCTCCTTTATTTTTGCATAACTTTGAAGAATGCTGTGTGAGAAAATTCATTCAAACAATATTTTATTGAGGGATTAACGTTGAATATTAATGCAGAACAATGGTTATTTTTACAGGACCATGCGGAGGAAAAACAACTTCTCAGGCAACTATCAGCACATTTTTTGAAAACTTGGGGTGGAGGGTAAGTTGAGTAAAATGCATGGGACAGAATGATGTAACTCAAATATAATCTTCACACATTTTTAAGTTTACAGCTAGGGTATTGTACAATTATTTCCTTGTTTTATTAAACTACATTTTAATTGAACATACTACTGTCAGGACTCATTGGCAATGTGGGGGTGCAAATATCCACCTCCTGCCTCTGGGCCTACCAACGAATTGTGTACTATTTGTATTTTTTGGAAAATACTGACAGTATTTGCCACAAAAAGGTAGAATTGTCATTTTGTAAGTACATTAAGAAATTAAACAGTCAAGTAAAGCATAAACAAAAACTCTCTTTGTGTAGGTTTTTCGTGTACCAGAAGCAAGCACAGTTTTGTTAGGGTAAGTAGCAGTTGTTACACCTCTAATCAGAAGTTAAACAACTCAGTTTGGTAACTTTTAAGTTCTATACTTTTTACTTCTTTATAACTATCAAATTGAATATATTAAACATTTAAAATACAGCACCCAAAATAAAAGAAAAAATGATGATGAATGATTGGATATGAATTTTTCTTGCAGAGGTGGAGTAAAATTTGCTGACCTTTCACCAAGACAATGTGAGCTATTGTTTTTTTTTATTTCTGAAAAAATATTAAGTTAACTTAATTTGCCTGTTTAGTTAGTTTGTGAGTTATTTGAACTTAAAGTTTTTGTTAATATGTTTTTATAGCATTCAACTTTCAAAAAAATCTTCTCAAGACCATGTTGCAATTGGAGCAAACATACTTTGACCTTGCGTCATTCCAAGAGAACCAAAATTGTCTTGTTATCTGTGACAGAGGAGCGATGGACCCCTCAGCTTGTAAGTTCACATTTAAATTTTTTTTTGTATGTAGTGCAGTAAAACTACAAGATGTATTTACTTGCTTGAATTCTGGAAAGTTAAATATAATTAAATATTTTAAAGTTTAGTCCTTCAATCATTTCAATTTCATCCTAAAATTGAAGCTCCTCTACAAGTTTTGCCAGATCAAGTTCTTTTAGTTGAATTACAATTACACAACATACAATTAAGTTAAACTTTATTAATCTTGCACATTCATGTTTAATAGTTTCTTGAAAAACCTTCAGGATGAAAGGGTTAGTTATTCAATTCCACCTTTATACAATGCAATTAGACCTCAAATTAAATTGATTACTGAGTGAAGAGCCTCTGGCAGTGTTTACTAATATATTCAAACTGTCCAGTCTCTCAACACTCTATCAGGGGACTTAAAAGAACCTACACACTTGTCAAAAAAAGCATTGTACTGATCCTAAGGTTGTGGTCTGTCTGTTTCATTGAGAGCATTTCTTAATGTTTGAAATAATCTTTGATGCTCTACTGTTGAACCCTGTATTACCTTTGAATGTGAACCTGAAAAACCCCATGGGGAAGGTTAAAATAAAATTAAAATCGACATTTAAGTCGATTATGTTAAACGTTATTGATGTGTTTTTTAGATATGCCTAAGGGAGAGTGGCAAACGCTTTTAACAGAATTAAACTTTGATTTGGTTACTCTGAGAGATCAACGATACAACCAAATAATTCACATGGTAAGATCCAAGAGAAATATTTCATGATTAAACTTGATAATAAGCATATATGTACACGGGGGCCCATCACAATTCACAGTCATTCATTTGCTTGTCCATGACAATCCAAAATTTGTGTAGACGATTAAGAAATATTGATTAATCTTCCGTTTTGACAAGTACAAACTTGGGATACTTTAAATTTGTGAATTGATAATAATTAGACTTAGTTCCGATTTGGCAAGTAAGAAAAATCTTGAAGATGAGCCCCTGGTGGTACACCTTTCAGAGCCAGAATAATCCAATTTGGTTGTTGGTCCAGTCTCTGTTTTAAAGTTCCTCTTATTCATATCTATTGCAAATTATTTGCTTGAAGGCTTAAATCTTTTATTATCCTTTGTGATTCATGGAACTTACATAAACTCTAGTTCCTCTAATGATAAGTGAGCGAGAGTAACGCTCCCTCATGATGGGACACTTTCCATCGTGGGTTTATTACTTGCTTAATTAAAATGTTTTCAAAAATTTGAAATTCCGTTTTTGAAAAGCAGCGTAAGTGAAGAATCTGTCAAAACATGAACTTGTTTAAGTGTTAAAACACTCACTAGATGATCAATTAGGGTATGCATTTTTAGATTGGAATATTGAGTGATTTTTATTTATATAAAAGTGTTCCATTGAATTTTCATTAGGAATCAGCAGCAATAGGAGCAGAAGCATTCTATTGCTTAAGCAATAACAAAACAAGAACTGAAGGTCTTGAAATGGCTAGGGATTTGGACAGCAGAACACAACAGGTAAGCTTTTAATGATGAAAAAAATTCTGAATCAGTCATTTTGTAAAAGTTGTACCTGATCGACAAGGCAAATTGAATCATTATGTCATATTATTTTGTCCAAATTTGTATACCTTCGGAGGAATACTTTAATGGGGTTTGTTAGGTAACCTAAACTTAATTAAGGAGTTCAGCACTGCTAAAGTGGCGAGAAATCTGTTAAATTTAAGACCATAAGTTCACATAAAAGTTGGTTAGTATCCCTGCCCGCCCATAAAAAAGAGCCCGCTCAGGATTATTTTATATTTAAAAAACAACAACTTTTATCGACCATAAAAACAGTAGAAAACCATGAACGCTCGAGACTTTCGTCCCGCGGAACGCTGTACGAACCATATTGTTGACAATATGTAATAAAGTTCAAGAAATATCTGTACTACGCAAGTAAATCCAGTTTCGAATCTAAAACCAAGGAGTTAAAAAATAGTATAAATTTAAAAAAAATGCCCGCCTGCTTTTTGGGAAATGCTAGGGACGCTAACCAACAATTTTTATGTGGCCTAAGCTGCAGTTGATGACTTCAAGAGACTCTAACACCAGTTTTTATGTTACAAATTACCATTAGTCTCCGGCAGAGTTTTACTTGTTTGCTCCTAGAGTTAGATTTAGATTCAGATGTAGAAAATTTAGATTTAGGTATGAATTTCAGTGTGACATAGTTTAAATCTGTTCAACACTTGTTAGGTATGGGTTGGTCATCCATATGTTGATGTGATTGATAACTCAACCGACTTTGACACAAAAGTACAGAGAGCCATTTTGGTGAGTATGATCGAATTAACTGCGAAACAAGTTGGACTTTATGGTAGCCTTCTCGAAGATCTTCTGTGATTTCTTGTACACCTTAAGAAATGGCACGTTTCCGATTTAGAAAACGCAGTGAAGCAGCAAAAAATGTATCATTGATAAATTGTGTTTCTCTTGTGCGGAAATGTTCAACCATTTCTGCTTTTTGTCATATCCGTCTCAACGGAAACATGTCAAACCGTCAGGTGTTTCAGGAGAAGTTTAAATCCGTAATGGAAACATACAGTTCTTTCATGTTTGCGACGGAAAAACGCAAACTGAAAAAGGCATTTCGTCCCTTTGGAAATCGAGTATGATTGTTTCTTAGGTAGTGAATGATTAACCTACGCAAGACAGGAGCGACGCCTTAACGGGTTCCACCTCCGCTCGCTTCGACGCCTTCTGTACATCAGATGGCAGGACAAAGTTCCAAACACTGAGGTCCTCAAGCGTGCCGGTCTTATGAGCATACCCTCTATGCTCACTCAGAGACGCCTCCGCTGGCTCGGACATGTCCACCGCATGGAGCCTCAACGCCTACCACGAGAGATTCTCTACGGAGAACCGCGCGACGGCGCCCGTCGAGCCGGTTGACCTCTGCTGTGCTTCAAAGACTCCATCAAATCAAGCGCGACCTCAAAGCAGCCAACATTAATGCTACCAGCTGGGAGGACACTCCTGCTGATCTTGTCACCTGGCGGCACTGTGTCAAAGCAAGAGCCTTGAGAGCTGAGAAAAACGGGAGAGTTCAGGGCACATTGAAGAGGGTGGCGAGAAAGGTGCGCGCGGCCTCCGTGCGCGCCCCATCTACCTACGTCTGCGCAAACTGCACGAGGGACTGCCACTCCAGGATAAGGCTTCACAGCCACGCAAAATCCTGCCCCGCCCGCCCTGTGTGCTAACCATCGCCTCTTCGAGACATGGGATGCCGACGAGTGATTAACTGTTTTATGGATGTTTCTGCACTTCCAGTTAATGACTTCGCTTTTCCATCAGTTAAGTTAATGGCACTTGCACTCCAGTTACTTGAAAATCAAAAATTGAAGATACCGCGAGATTTTTAACATTTTAGGCTATTGCTCTTCCCGTGCAACATGATCTAACCTGAGGGCGTGACCTTGGTTATATGTAGGGAAGAAAAGAATATGACTCGGTGACTTTCACTTTAGTACAACTACTCAATTTTAGGTGTTTGCCATGGCGTGAAAATTTTGCACTATAGCAGACTATTTGGCCATGGGAACATATAGAATTATATTTTCTTTTGTTTATTGTTATTGTTTTTTCTCAGGCAGTCTGTGACAAACTAGGTATAGACGTGAGAGATCGCCTTTCTCGGGACAGCAAAAAGTACAAGTTCTTAGTGGCAATGCTTCCAAATGAAGAGGTATATCTGCCTAGTAACATCTTTAAAGTGATAAAAAACACGAAAATGTTGTACTACAAGTTAGAGTTAAAAGACAAGCTTTCAAACTTGTTGCTTAGACAGAGGTCCAATCAATCGAAACAACAAAATTCATAGTCTTTTCAAGCCGTCGGTAATGTCATCTGTCAAACTTGTGGTTAGATTTTCTTTAGCGTACATACTTCAGCAGCACTAACTCCTCATCTTTTTAACCCAAAAAAATCCAACTCTTACAAAATATTTTTAGCAGCTTTTTCTTCTCCATATTGTTCACAAGCAATTGTAAAATTCTGGTTGCCAATACTTAATTTCTTTAAAATCGCATTGGCGAACAGAAAGGTGCATTATTGACCATGACCTTAATAATTACTTAAAAAACAGAGTTTGAAAGTTTTTTTCTTTTTTCATTTAGACTAAATTTTCTTTAATCTTGTTTTCTAAGCTGTAAAGGATGAAATTCTACTTCATACTTATCTCTTGTCTTTCTCTAAACAGAAATTTCCGCCTTTTCAAGATTTAGAAGTTGTTCATGATTATCTGGGTGCAACCTCCAAGGACAAAACACAGGCACGATTAAGGCGCAGAGGCCAAAATGGTTTGTTAGTTCGTTTCTCATAAAAATGCTAACAGTAAAAACGAAACTTATTTAAGATGACCCAACAAAACCGTTTCACTTCACTATCTCCCTTACATCTAACTTTACCCCTGTTTCTCCCCGCGTTACCATCCTTATGAAATGCCTTTACTAGAGTGATGTTTGACATCTTTTAAATACTTTTTTTAGGTATTTTTACATATATGCACACTGTCAGACGTCCAAAAATTAATGACCAGGTTGTGGAGCTGCGAACAACTCTGAGTCGAAGAGATTACGAGGTATGATATACTTTGATCATCAAATAATGCCGACTATATTTGCTGTTCCTTACTTCTCTAATTACTTCTGAAACTTTTACCGTTTGTAATCGTTTATTTAAAGGTTAAGGTTATGGAAGTGCTTCGGCGAGTTGCACAAGTGCATGTAACTGAGACAACTAAAGGTTGAAATTTTAGGATCATCGCTGTAAGTAGTGCAAGGAGCAAACTCTTCAAGCGCACTAAACACCAGCTTGTTGCACCTCTTGCGATGCCTAGGAGATTTTAACTTTGGGTAGTCTTAGTTACGCAATTGAAACAGTGCCATGATTAATGCTAGGGTAAACCTAAAAACGCTAAACCCTTTTCATAGTGTAGTTGATCATTTGAGCCGGCATTTATTTCCAGCTTCTATTGTGTCAAACGGATGAGAGTCTTTGACTTCCCTTGGGGGACACCAATCGACCACAGGTTAGCTCCCAGTGGTACTCGTCCGTGTCTAAGATCAAAGAGCTTAACTAAATCGCTTATAGGCCCGGCTATAAACCTTGCTTTACTATTAAACTATTTCTAATAGTGCCTTCCATAAAAATATATTATTAACTTTAACAGAGTTCAGCTGAAAGTACTTTGGACTTTTATATAAATAAGCATAAGTATATTGTTTTAGCAGCGATTGCATGGTGGCGACCAGTCATAGAAGGAACAAACTAAAACACTTGTAATTTTCTTTAAGATCCTTTTGGTGCAGAAAGACAATACACACCACACTGTCTTAAAGACAAGACGATGTTTTCTTTGGGAAAAGCAGTATTATCAGTTAGATATTTATCAGGAGCCATGCCACGAAAGGTGATCAACTGTAAATACTGTATTTAATTATATTGATCAATGATGTGTTTTAACGGGAGATTTGATGCGGTTGTTGTCGTATACCGAACCTTGAAAAGTTCTTTATACCTGGATATTACCTAAAAAAGTCCTGGTTTTTTTTAACCTGAATTGACCAACTTCGTTCCCAGATCGTCCCAACCCCTGCAAGCCAAGGAAAAGGGCTGGGAATAAACTTGTGTTTGACGATTTAACAACTATGACATTACCTTTATTCAAAAAATTTGAATATTATTTTGATTTTTTTATAAATTTTTTCCATAGGTGCAAAGGACTACTCATCCTGGAAACGTATACAACAAAAAACAGCGGCGACCTCAAACTTCCCGATTTTATGGAAATAGTCAAGGAAGTCACTGGCGATCCCGCATACTCAATGTATAACTTGTCACTGAAAGACTGATCACAATTTTATAAAGGTTAAAAAACACAAATTGTAGTTCGTTGTTTCTTGAGGGGGAAAAGGGTTTCGTAAGGATGGAAAACTGAAGCAGCTTTAGCAGAAAAAATGTATCACAAATGTTACAATCTCGACAAAGCTTGGGATCGAACCTGGGACCTTTTGGTTGGAAAGCAGAGACCTTACCAACTGCGCCAAATTTACGATCTGAGCGCCTATAGTTGTGTAAGTGGTAAACTAGAAATTTTAAACTAAAAATGCGTCAATGGGAAACTTCAATTTCGCCGGTAATTTTGAAGCTCACGTAACTAAGAAATTTCTGGCGTTTCGTTAATTCATTGCTACCTAAAAACGTTTTGAAGAATCTAAACTATGAACAGTGCTTAATTTCCAAATAAAACAAACAGTACTTTATGAAATGTTATACATTAATATTTTGCTTGTGATCTATTTAATTTTGAAATCTATTAAAATCTTTTAATAAAAAGCTTTGCGTAACTCAGCCACTCTCTTAACCATGTCCGCATGATTTGCATAAAGTAAAAGATCCCGTGAAATTTCCATCCATTTTACAGCGCCAGCATCGTCACCCGCGCTAAGGTGGAACTGGTTAAAAACTTTTCCTTCCTTGTCGTGATAGTTCACAGCCACAGTTTCCATCCATGAGTTGTCTGTATTCCTTGGATCATCAACGTAGCCCTTGAAAACCTGAAGAATATTTTTCATTACACTACATTATTTTCTCTGGAAGTATCGTTGCTCAGTGGTCACAATTCCGTATTGGTATGGGGTTGTGGGGGATTCAAACTCTGACCACTATCTGGATTTGTCTTGATTGATTCCCGGGATCAAATCCACCACGTTTGTAAATGACCAACTTGTTTCCCTGGGATTTGATGTGCTGTGTGTGTGTGTGCCAAGCTCGAAGATATAATGACAATTTTTCCAGTGTAAACACAAAATTTCAAAAGAACTAAGGATGTCAAACGAATAAAGCGGTCAAAGACGAAGAAACAACGATATTCCACCAAAAGAACTGGTTATATAAATTAAAAATAGCATAGAAAACAACGTGGTTAAAAGTGCCTCATTATTTATAACATAAAAACATTTGGTAACCTTAGTTGATTTGAGGTAGGATCTGAAGCAATACAAATGGGCCCTAAGCCGCAAAAATTCATTGCCGCGATTTTTTTTCTTGCACGGTCAATCATTCCTTTTCCTTTCATCTCTTTAGAAGAGAAAATGAGAAAATTTTTTCGAGCAGAGCAGAAATAGAGTAAAACAATAAATTCATTTTTCGTTTCATAAATGAGAGTGACACTGCATGCCTATTTACTTACCACTTCTCCATGTCTAAAAAGGTTTTCCAGCTGAGTTTTAATACTTCTACTCTCCGATACTGGCATTTCCAAAGAATTCAACGCCTCTTCTCCAAATTCCTTTTTCAAAGTATTAGTAACAGTATCTCCTGGATCAACCATGCCCTATATAATATAACATAATGCTTTTTCATTTAAAAGGAAAATAATGCTAAACTAGTAATAATTGGAAACTAGGGGAGTACGTTCGACCGACGACGTAGAAAAACGTAGGTGATCGATATTAGTAAACAAGCCACCACGGTCGCATGAAGTCGAGGCACTTTAAGACAGTCGGTCGCCCGTACGAAAATCCCTCAATGCAGGATGGCATCAAGCCTGAGCCCGCGAGCAACGGCAAGATTAGGATGCGCTCTCATTCGTCGAACGCAATTATATCTTTTATGATCATCGTCATCCTTATCACCACCATGCATTATCATGATCGTAATCATCATCCTATGTTTCCACTAGTCTCTTTATTCATCATAAGAGGAACTGGCCTCACTTTTATTTCACTTTTTAAAGGGTAATGCCCGCTACCAGCGTAGCCTTAGAGCCCGTATTAGTGGCTGCAAGTTTGATACTAGTACGTATGTACTATCTGACTTTGAACTAATTGTTGTTGAGTATACTGACACACGATTTTAAAACTCATACAAGGTCAAGCAAAGAAAAAAGTTTAATAGAACATGCATCTGCTTTCCATCTTCTTGTTGGCTTTAAAACGATTGTAGATTACTGCAAAAAAAGTCCGAAATGCAAAAGTTTGAGTAAAAATTAAATAGCTGCGCTATAAATTCAGTTTGAGTTTTGGAATGTACCCGGTTCAAATGAAATACAAAACGCGTCGATAGATCCGCGTCCTCACTAAGTTTTTCATATCGTTTTCTAGTCTCGACACAAAAACGCTGGAAATTGTGGAAACATCGTTATGACGTAAGATTTAACAATGTGTGCCAATTACGGCATCGTCTTTATTTTGACGCAGTTTAGACTGTCCTTACTAAGACGATTGGTATCTGTTTTTAGTTCAAGGTTTATTTAAAAAGAGCCGTTTCATTTTGATGCGGCTTTCGACAAATACGCAAATGTTTTAATAATATTATAGACGAAAGACATATGCAACAAAATTTATCCGGATTCTAATAAAAACGCGCTAACACAAAAAAGAAGACTGAAACACGGAAGTTAAGATAACATGATAGAACTTACACCTGGAATGGCCCACTCTCCGTTATCTTTTCTTTTGATGGCTACAAATTCTAACACTGGCTTTCCTTCTCTAAGAACTTTATTCCCTTGTCCATCATGTTTCCACCTAACACAACACAGGAGAAAAATAATTTTGTATTAAATAGAAAAAAAAATACAATCGCATTGCTTAATAGCTCAAAAATTTAACGAAATGAACACTTTTATTTTCTTTCAGTTCAATCAACTCCAGGCTAAAATGTTTAATAATTATGGCGTCAGATAGGGGACATATTCGAAACCCCATATTTTGTGTCGTCGCATCTTTCAGTTTGTCGCATCTTTGTCGCGTCGTATTTTTCATTTCCTCGTAATTCAATCTTCGTTGCGCCGTAGTTCATTATTTGTTGTAATATTTGTGTGTTTTTCGTTTTGTCGTAATTTTCAATTTTGTCGTAATTCATTTTTCGTAGCATATCTTACCTTGTTACCAGTGGATCAGCTGCATGATTCGGCCCCCAACGCCCTAACAGACCACGCCCCCACAATCCTGTTCTTCCAATGGGGTTTCTGAAAGTAAAAGATATTTTATTGCAAATATGATCCAACAATAAAGCACTAGTACTTGACATTAAATATTTTCAGCCAATTTTATGGCACATAGTTTTGGTAAGCCCAGGAGATTTGTTAAGCACAGTCCCAACCTTTGTCACATAAAGAAGATAGCTTCTAACTAGCAAATTATTCACTTTCAAAGTACATATTCAAAATTCTTTTATTAAAACAAGGAGAGAGAGAAAAAAACGCAAACGAAAAACAACAACAACCATTTTGGAATGGCTGCTTTTTATTTTCAATGATCCAAAAATATTACAACTTACAATTATCACTACTTACAATATATTGGTCCTCCTCTGTTCTCCTCTATTTAAACAGCTATTGCCTTTCTAGGTTATCCCTTGAACCTTTTTCTCAAGATACAACCAATATAAAGGCATTTCTGGTCACTATTGTTCATAAAGGTGAAAAGCAACCAGACAAACACACTCTAATTGAGAAAAAGGTCAGGCATAATATTTTCCAATAAATTTTTGTGTTTCGTCATTGCTGTGTTGAATCTTAAATATAAATCATATCTACCATAAAGTGCATACTGTAAAGGTATCTATGGTACAAATAATTAATATGTGTACTGCATCCACCCTAAGCTATGTCCACTTATCTACCCTACATTTAACTGTCACTACATTATCTGTTTCTATTTGATAAGCCCTTTTCACATAGGACATTTTAACCTTGAGCTGTTAAAATTATGAACAGGAAAAACATTCGCATTACCTGGGTAATCCATCCACAACATCATACATGCCAGTGAAACTAGTTCTATCAACATTGTAACTTTTATCAATTGCATTAAACTTTAGTGGAACTCTGGGCTGAACTTCACTGCAACAAAAAACAAAAGTTTATAAAACATGAGATAAGTACCTGTAACTTGACCCTCTCCTGAGTTGAAAGAGTGCTAATCCATTCCTAAGTTGTGTAGTAATTAAAAACCTTCTTGCCTTGATGATTGATAAAAATAATAAATGGAAAATCAACCAACTTTCCCTTCTCTTTACAATACTTATAACTCTCCTCTTCTAAAATGGTGTCAGTTTGCATCTCCCTTCTTACCCCACCTTTACTTTTGCTATACTACAAACTGATATTATAGACTTAAGCAGGGGTACTTTTTCAAATTTTATATTTTTTAGCTAAGTCTTGAACTGGAATAATAAAAATAATTTCAATATTTATATAACACTAAGTCTTATTCTTAACAAAGCTCTAAGTGCTTTACACGCAAATACAGGGTCAAGCAGTAGAGGGTCTTAGAAAGTCTGCTGTAGTGGCTCAGATATTTTAGAGCAACTACCTCTGTTAAATAAACAGACCACAACACCAAGATCACTACCCTGCTCTTTCTGATAAGTGTATTGGTTCTCTGTACTGTAGTGCTCTTATTAATTGAGTTGTAAAGCAAGTTGAAGTACACGAAGACAGGACAGTATAAAGATCTCTGGGTCAGAGATAGAAGAGACTGGAGACATTAACTGCCTAGGATCCACAGTGACAAAGGATGGAGATGCAAAAGCGGACATCGGGAGGAGACTTTACAAGGCTAGGAACTCCTTCAATCTCCTTGGAAGTGTGGAAATCTGAATCATACAGCAGAAAGAAAATACTATACGGATCAGAGCTGTGGAGGATGACTGTAACAGATGAGCAAAAGTTGAACAGATTCCATTGTGTGTGCTTGAGGAAGATCATGAAAGTTAGAAGGCCAATGAAAATCTCAAATGTAGAGCTGTATAGACACACTAATACTAAACCTGTGAGTGAGATCATTAAGGAGAGGTGGTGGAGTTTTACTGGTCACATATTAAGGAGAGAATTAATTTGGTATCCCGAGGGAAGGAGGAAGAGGGGTAGGCCAAAGGAGACCTGGAGGCCAACAGTTGAGAGAGAAATGAAGACATTTGGTTGGAGAAGTTGGAAAGAGGCAGTCATCAAGCAGCACAGGACAGAGCGGTGTGGAGGCAAACATGCCGGGCCTCAATCTCCACATAAGGAGAAATGAGATGATGAACAAATGTCAGTTATTTTCAAGACACATCCCAGTTATCAGGATCTTGGGGATCCAGGATTAAGGACGGAGGGTTTGAATGAAAGAAGGGCTTTCCAAGGTCCTTGGAAAGGTGATTTCCTGAACCAATTATGTCAGTGTTTCACAGTATTTCATCTAGTATATAATCTCCGTTATAGTACTGTAGTGCTCTTATTAATTGAGTTGTAAAGCCACAGCTATTAGGAGCTGGTTCGTATTTGTGGCTCTCTACAGTATGCAAGGTTTTGGGGAACAAGTCACAATAATTAAACTGAACTGAAAGCTCTTTCAGGGGGAAATTAGTCTTTTTTCAAGAAGTCATGGGGCAATCAAAATAACTAGTGTTTAAACATGCAAATGTTAACAATTAAATGAAAACATAGTTACAGTATAATCAAAAGTGAAGTAATTTTGACTTTAGCTAAAACAATTGATTTGGCAAAAAAAGTTGCCGATAACCCCATCTTGAACTATGTTGTGAGATTAAAAAGTGCAGGAAAGTCCAAAATTATTGCACTACTTCCAGAAACTGGTGGCTCTTTTTAACTCTGAGTAGCATTTGCATTACTTGCAACCTTGTCGTCACATTGCTTCCTTAACTGTTCAAAGCTAACAGAGAGACATTTTTCAACACCCTATATTATAATTCCAGTTACCTTATATCTGGGTCAGCATAAACAGGACCAGCAAGGATCTTTCTGTCTGTAAAACCAACTGGGCTATATTTGGGATAAGGTACTGACCATGGAACATACTCATCTGGCACAAAGTTTCTCTCAATTATTGTTCCTGGATATTTACGGCCCCTTGCCTTTTCATGCAATGATGATGATTTTTCATGCATGGTTTGGTAGTAATACAAATACTTTGGATGAACAAGTTTGCCTTTAAAATTAATGGAAAAGGGCACATATTGATATAAGTTACAAGTTGGCAACCGAGCTTGGACTAGAATCTTTCAATTTTCAGTAGCTAACACTAAAGACTGAATTTAGTTAAAAGATAAAATTCTACAGTAACAAGAACACAAAAACCACCTAAACTTGAGTGAATCAACAAGTAGGGAAAACATGTAACTGAAACAAAGTTTTTTTCTTTACACCAGGAAAAACTGATGAACATTTTGATTATTGTAGCTTTTTGTTACAAAAACCCTTGGGTCCCTGCAGTTTCTCTGACAGTCTGGGCTTTTGCCTAAAGTGTCAGCTTCTTATTCTCCCATTCCCCTAACATTAACGATTGTAAAGTTGTTGGGTAACAAAACTGTATTGAGTAATGTACATTCTTTAATGATGTTCCATTACATCAAAGGAAAACCTTTCAATCTATTATTTTATAGTTGGTCTATTCAATCATTTGTTCACTATGGCTGCCTTCCATTTTGTAGGTGCAATTTCTTTATGCCCAAAGTTTTAAAATCCACAGGAAAAGTATTTATATACTGGGTTCATTCGGGGAACTTTGTTAATTTTGGTTTTTGGTATTTTTCTTATTACCAAGTGTGACATGAACGATGCAAAAACTGTACTAAACAAAGTAAAACAGCAAAAAGCAAACCTGCCAACATAAATTATATGAAACTATTTTGAAAGTTTTTATAACTATGTTTTTTTCATTTATCATCTTCTTTCTCCGTTTCCAACTTAGAAGTTGCCAGTTGGAGCTTCTGTATATTCTTCATTCTCCAGTATGTCTGTCTCTGTACATCCTCCTCACTCAGTCCTGCCAGTCTCATATCCTCCTGAAGTGATGTTCTCTATACTGTACATCTCTTTTGAAGCCTACCATGGTCTCTTTCCCTGAAATTATATCCTCCAGGTCTTCTTGGGTGTACTTTCTTCATAATTTCTTTCTCAGAAGTGTCTGTACTACTACTTAGTTAAAATGTTTGTAACACCAAGCTCCTCTTGTACATCATTATTTTGCTGCCTATCCAGTCCAGGCGCAGATTTAGGGGAGGGGCCGACCAGGCCACAGCCCTTCCTTTTATGATAGACTATGTATCGGTGAAAAGTGAAAATATTTGTTTATACTCATGTAAGACTAAGCCAAACAAAAGATGAAAAATGACCAAAGTTGTCGGGGTCTGTGTTGGGGACTCACTGAATCTTTCTGTACAGTTTTCAAAAAACACAGTTTATTTTTGTGTGTCTAGGAACTGTTTAGCATTGGGAAATATGAACCAGGAAGGTTTTTTAACATGGAGGGTAGGGGGACACCCCCTTTCTTAAATTCCTGGATCAGTGTCTTCTGTCTTGTCACACCTTTTACCCTCCTCAGCAATTTTATCTCAGTTGCTTCCAACTTCCTTTCCTGAGCCTTCCTCCTAAGCACCTGTGTCTCAGCTACGTATAGCAGTGCTGGACAAAAAACTCTTTAGAGACTTTCATTTTCAGCCTCTTTGGTGTTCTCTTGTTATTTATCATGCCAGTGCAATCCTTCCATATTAAATCCAAGAAGCACTTTTATCTTTGCCCTTAGCTTACAGCCTCTTCACTGCCTCCTCTTTTGCTCATTGTGACACCTAGGTACTTGAATTTGTCCACCTGCTTCAACTTGGTCAGACAAAAGTCCCATAAATTTTTTCATTAAAGGAGATAAAATGTTACTTCTTTTCACACATCTTCTGGAGGTTGAAGGTATGGCTGGCATTAGGGTAGACCTCGGAAAACCTGGACTGCAACAATCAAAGAGGATATTAAAGCGTGGCACCTGAACGTGGCTGACACAATCCTAAAGTCGAAGTGGCGAACAAGTCTACGTACAGCCGCCAAAAGGCATACCCGTGCAAGCCATGGACAATTGTCTACTGGATTAGTAGTAGTAGTTTCAGGTGGCCATACTATATTATATCAAATGCTACAAACATATACATGCCAAGGGATTTTTCAAACATTGACACACAGATTAAGGTTGGATTTCATCATCTGAAGCCTCAGAGAGCTAGGTTTTATCGCTTACATAAAATAAATGTTTAACTCTGAATATTTAATACGTAAACCTGAAATTCCAATAATAGTCATGGTGTTGTATCTCTATCATCATCTCCACCAATTTGCTATCGTACCGTAGAAAACAAATAAAAATTTTATATTAAAATATTATGAAGATTTGCAATGTAAACATATTCTAGTTATGCTTCATGCCCACAAATTCAATAACTGCTGAACTGAAACCAACCTCGCTAGTTCATGGTTACGATATACAGTTTTAATTTTTTTTTAAATTGCATCGATCAAAATTTATGAGGTAAAAAGTCAACTTTTATTATAATTTATAGATATGACTATAAAAATCTCAACGGAATTACCTTTATAACAAAGCTTTACTTATGCGTCCGGAATTTCACTTAGTGCTGTTCCTCCACAAAATAATGGAGTTTTTCATACAATTTTTATAACAAACATTAGAAAGTGACCGGATCTACAGTAGATTACGAGATTTTTTTTTTTTAAGATAGAAGTCACAATTAACCATCTACACAAGCTACCAGTTATATTCAAGTTACCCAAGCTTTCACTTAGCAACTTGAACTAACGAAGAAAACTTGCCTTAACGCATTTTCCAACAACCTAAAAGGTACTGGTTTTCCACGAAGTAACTCTTCGAGCTTGATTAATGGCGAACTTGTGAAAGTATAAATAATCGGCGCTTACCTTTTAAGCAGTGAAATGTTCCTAATGTTTTGCCAGTGTATACTAGTATTGTAAAATAGACGCTTCTAAAGAAACAATTTAACATAACAGCAAGATTCGTTCTTCCATTATCCCTCTACAATAACAAAACAGATTAATCTTCTGGAACGACTAAAACAGAAATTTGCATGGAGTCCATGACGTCATTTTAATCAATTCCTAACCTATAAACCAAATTATTATCTGAGTTTTTTTTCCCCTAAAAATTGTTGATAACCATTTAATTTCCTTTTGAACTAAACAGGGAATAACAAAGACTTTTATTTCTGTACCAGAAAAAAAGACTTTAAAATTACAAGGAAATTTGAAAACACCACTTTGAGGTGTGGGGAGAGGTGATTATTTACTTTATTTTAATTTAAAAGCACGTGGTATGCGGACAACCAATTGGAAGTTTACAGGAAACTGGCGGGAGAAGCCACAGGTAGCCCATGCTCATAGTGAGTATATAGGACAAAAAGATTTCACTGTGACGAATATCTGAAATGAAATTCTTGTGGCACTTACTAGACTTGCTTTCTTCTTGTGATATTAATTATTATGATTCAAAAATAACTTTATGTTCAAAATGGCCCCAAATATCCCAAGAAGAAAGCAAGTAAGTGCCACAAGAATGTTTATTTACAGATATTCATTGCAGTGAAATCTTTATACGGTCCTCCTATATACAGTGGAACCTCAATTTAACGAAGTCCTCGATATAACGAACGATATCCTATGTCCCAGCCAAAGTTATAGTAAAATGTATGGAATAGGACCTCGATATAACGAATTCCTCGATATAGCGAACATAATCCGGAAGGCCAAACGTAAAATCTACATCGATATAACGAATTACAATGTCAACACGCGACAGAAGATAAATGTTGAACAGATCAACAGTCAACAAATCCTTTAACCCTTATGGTAAAAAGACAGCAACCTTTCAGACAAAGGCTTATTATGTCACAGACATTGGCGCGATAGTATTTCGACATAAATTAACCTCTGCTTTATCAGCTTTTATTAACCATGACCTCGATATAGCGAACGTTTTGGTCATGTCCCCTCAAATTCGTTATATCGAGGTTTTCGATTTAACGAACAAATTTGGTCGGTCCCCAGCGGCTTCGTTAAATCGAGGTTCCACTGTACCAATGGTTCATTAACGTCTTTTCCTTCTTTCGTATATACCCTTTTATTATATGGAGAAGAGTGTTTTACTGGGAACTAAACCACTCGTAGATTCCATACGCCACTTCATCCGGGACCCGAGTGGCGTATTTTCCGTATGTCACCCTTGTGAGTGTCGTATCGTTCAATGACGTCACGATTCCCGCCTTTTACGCTCGCTCGTACGTTTGTTGTTTAGAATAAAAGCATGGCTAGCAGATTTGCGTCCATCAGCGACGAAGAAGTTAAAGAGTTTACAGAAAAACTTGAAAATGAGAACACGAAGAAGAAAACCTTGTACGACATAAAAGTTTTCAAAGAATATCTTGAGGCCTGTGACGAGAAAAAAATATTCAATATTTAGTCTCCATATAATAAAAAGAACATTACACGGCGACTTGCGCGCGAGTGAGTAAAATATTGTTTTTGCCACGAGAAAATATAATTTATATCTTCGCGCTCTATGTATATACTCACTATGAGCTTGGGCTACCTGTGGAGAAACGCTTTGCGGCCAGGCTTTACTGTTTGAAAACTAGAAAATGGAGTTTTTCAAAAATCTAAAAAGAAAAAAAGAGAAGAGAAAAAGAGATGTAGAAAACGAAAAGGAAGAATTGGTCGAAAATGACAACCTCTCCGAACAACCAAAGGTTAGTTTCAACGGTACAACGATCAGTTTTTTTTATTTATCAGAATCTGAAAATCCCACAATTTTATATCAGTGAATTATTCATCGAAATTCGTGAAACAATCGTAGGTTAGGCATGTTCTGCAATGTTCTGCAATGTATGATTTCATCTGCAGTGTGTTTCTTAAGGCCGGTACACCGGTAAATTGTACCGACGTTCCCCGACGGCCGTACTGGTTTTCCCCAACTCGAAAGTTCAAAATAATTCTGGTGATGTCCCCAAACCTCTCTAGATACTTGAGCATTTGGCGCTTGATGACCTCGTACCCACTCCAGGTGTACCGGCTTTCCCACTTAGTGTACCCCACTTCTCAAGCCTTAAGAAACACACTGATCTGTCACTCAGTTGCCAGACGTTTAACGAATGAAACAAGGGTGAATTTATTTAGTTTGGTTTACTGATTTACACGGTATTTGATAAGAACAAACTTTATAAGAACAATGAAGCTCAGATTGGCCGAAAATTAAGAACAATTTCAGAACAAGCTCAGGCAAATGCTGAAGAAAAAGTGAAAATGTTTCTAGTTGAACCGTTACTAAATCTTGTAGTTTATGTTTGTAATGTAGTAAAAACACAAAGCCAGAAGTACCGTTTCTCATTTAACCTGAGATAAACGTACAGAGATCTCAAAATACAGACGATCAGCATTGTTTTTCAATGCCTTGTCTTTTTGTTTTGATTTTTTATCATTTCAAATCGCTCAAAGAAATAAGAACAAATTAAAACAAATGGAGGCTGAAACAGCCAAAAAATTATGAGCAATGATCCTCGGAAAAATTTACTGGTTCTTTTATAAAAATAGAATCGTTTAATTGTAATATGTTTATATACCGTATTTTCTCGTGTATAAGTCGACTCTTTAAGACCAAATTTTTAACCGAAAAATTGCACCACGACTTATACACAAGCGAAAAAAAACGTCAACAAAATTTTGATAAAAATCTAACACTTCCCGAAGCAAATTATGAAGGAAAAATATTTTG
>JAOEHV020137181.1:0-14479 GCA_025447995.2 Isaurus tuberculatus | reverse complement strand
ATATTTCAAATAAAATTATAATACTATAACTATATACTGCTTCTACTAAAATTATATAATACTATAAAAAATAAATTAATGTCTACGATGGCAAATGATCATCAAAGCATATTTAGAAGTTTTTGAGTCTTTGTTTGAGTTAGGGTTAATTTACAGTTGTTGAGAATGAATAAATCCACTAACATTCGTGCCGGATGTTTTATTCTCTGCTACGCCGTATTGACGAGTCCCAAATAGGACGAAACAGCTGTCTACGGTTGCTAATTCTGACTTATTCAGAACTCCTAATCATGTTGGTTCACTGACAAGCTTTTCTTTTTACGTCATTTATTCACTAGTTTTGTATTATTTACATTTTTTATAGTTAAACCTTCAGTATATTAATTTATTTGTTGCCTAAAAGAGTATTCTTTCTTTGTCCTTTACCTTCTACACTTTTTTATATCACACCCTCTAGCAATGACAACAAAAATATGTTTAACGACAAAAACTGAATGACTGCAGATGTGAAAATTTTTGACTGATTTCGACAAAATTTCTACCTAAGGTTCGGAATTTAAAAAATGTCAAAAAAGCCGTAGCTGACTTAGCTTGCTGCGTAGCAAGCGCAATGAAAGAAAGAAGCGGGGGTAACTTTTTTTTTCAGCCCTCCATCCTCCTCCTACCTTTGCGCTTGCCACACAAGCTTTAGCTACTTTAAAATCATTTTGACTAGTCCGTAATCGAGTGTAAAGCAGAAAAGATGAACCGCGCTGTTAAATTTTAACCATCAGATAACGACTTGAAAAAATAAAAAAAAAGTTTTTGACTTAACTTTAGGGCTTTACAATTTGTTTAAAATGTAGCATTTTTTCTTTGACTAATTAAGAAAGTTTAGTTTGAAGATATGAGAAACTAAGGGGTTATTTACGTGAAAAATCAGTCTAGTCAAGAACTATGGAATTCGGAGTGCGACAAATCTTCCATTTCAGACGCTAGAATCTAGGGAATGGAATCTGAAATCCGCTAGCTGGGATCCAGAATCCACGAACTGGGATCCAGAATTCACGAGCTGGGATCCAGAATCCACGAGCTGGGATCCAGAATCCACGAGCTGGGATCCAGAATTCACGAGCTAGGATCCAGAATCCTCGACCTAGGATCCAGAATTCACGAGCTGGGATCCTAAATCCAAGAGGTGGGATCGCTGAAGGAGCCGAAGTAGTTTTACGCTGGTATGACTTACTCCAGTATGACTTACTCTAGTATCATATTTTCAAAATTACGAAAATAGAAAAGAATCCCATCTAAGCTTCTGGAGTTAGGAAATATCCGGGATCTGGAGCGAGTTAAATTTATCGATGAGCTGGTCTTGGAAACGAGGCTAATCGGAAATGAAGCAATGGCGGATAACAGTGATGGCGATAGCAATTTTACTTCTTTTGTTGTTTGCCGGACATTTCGGGTAAGATCAAAAACCTTACTTGTCATACTCACCTTAATTATTGCCTAAAGGACTCAATTTCTTTCTCTTAAATAGTATATCGTCTCCTAAACCCGATAAAGTTCCACCGAAAGGAAGACCAATTGACAACAAACAAAAAGAATTTGTCAAGGCTGAAATATTGAAGAAAAAGCACGAATTGGTTTTGTTTAGAAAGAAAAGAAATTATACAGGTATGTGAGGAATCAACGTTAAGATTTGCGATTCAATACTAATTCTTTTCGTGTTTGCATTGTTCACTTCGATCTTTTCGTATATTTTCATTTTGATGAAACCTACATGTACATAAAAACGTCGAGTTAGAATCGAGATACGAAGCATTTGGCTTTAACCATTGACCTATCATCGGTCATTTTATGTTGTTTAAAGTGCTTTAACTATTTACTTAAATATGTCTTTAAGAAATATACTTGTTTAAGTTATTTAATTTTTTTTTCAAATTTCTTAAAATGGAAAAGTAGCACAAACTATTAACTTCTTTTGCTTAAATCATTTTTCTTGTAATGGTAGTAACAGCAAAGGAATCAAACAAGAGTATTAATTCAAATCTGAAATCATCGTGTTGGATTAAAGAAGAATTTATAGTATTGGATGAGTGCAAGAGATGTCATCAGTTTGAAAAAGTAAGTTAATTTTCTCTTGCAATAGAAATGTTCAGTGCTCTTTGAACTTCCTCAGACCCCAAATGGCCCAATATGGAGTGTCATGTTCAGGGGTTCCAAAAATACTAACCTTTATGGGTCTAATGCACCAGTCAAATGAAATCCCCCACCCTCCCCCTGAGACTTGGGATAAAAATGTACAAGTTTCAAAACTTTTCAAAATCTCAACCCCTTGGGGTAATATTTTGTTCAAAAGGTGTTTAAGCTTCACTATGTCCCAGGGGAAGGGGCAGGGTTGGGATGTCATCAAGAGGTATTATAACATTGACCTCTGGAATATTCACTTCCATTCCTTTGTTTGATTTATAACTTATCTGGAATTATGTTTTTCTTGATTTGAGTTTAAAATCTTTGATTTTTAGGTTTTGCAACTCTCAAGCTGCTGATCATTCATTGTTATAATTTTTACGACTAGATACCTACCATACAGGCATTTATTTATAATTAAAATATGTGAAGTGGATTTTTTTATCAAGTTTTTGTGGCTATAGTTTGTTGTTAGTCATGTTTATTTGTAGGATTTTTTAGAATTGACAGTGGAGTGAGTCACTCACAAAAAGCAAATAATGAAGCTAATTAGATGTTCTATTCATATTTGAAAAAGAGAACATTATCTGAATGTCAGCTATCAGGGAATATTCAACATGTGAAATGCAAGTCCTCAGGAGAAGATGGATACAAAAGGTAACCTTCAATTAAAATGTTGTACCTCTTTAGATTAAAAAAAAATGAGTTCTGTTATAAATTGAAAGGAAAGTTTTAAAAGAGTGTTAAAATAGTTTTGCCACAAAAGAGAGGGAGATGGGAGTTATTAAGAAAGTGATCATAAGCTGATGCCGAAGGAAGAAAAGAAGATAGAAACCACCAACAAGGTCGAAAGAGAAGATGAAAAAGAAAGTTTTAAGATCAAATGGAAAAACAATCAAAGGATTGCACAAAATGGAGAATAACCATAATCAAAAGTCATTTATCCTTCAAAAAAGGATTGAAACAAACACTATCAACTACATTTTTTTTTTATTGACTAGACTAAATTTCACATCTTAAATATAAATTCATTTTTGAGAAAATGACTCAATTCTTGACTAGCTATACCAAAGCTTGACTGACAATAAATGTAATAAAATGGGACGCTGCGTCGGTGTTTCTAAAGAAACAGTTTGATAAATTTGTAAGATCTACACCGTTAAAGAATAAGAAAAACTGACGTTTTGGACTAAAGTCTTTCCTTCTTCTACCTACCTATCTCAATCATTGGGTAATCTATCCTTACATCACTATATAACCACCTCTCTGTTTTTCTCCCACACACTTCACTCCGACAAAGGACTTTAGTCGTAAACATCAGTTTTTCTTATTCTTTACGGTGTAGAATTTACAAATAATTTATCAAACTTGACTGACAATAATTTAGTTTACATTGATGAAAATCTATGATCAACAATATTCTGTCTTTCATTTAGTTTTACTGTGATTCAAGTTTTGAAAAACCGTGCCACTACATTTTTAATTTTAACTTTGTAGTTGTCCTCATGTTCCATGGTTTGAAAAAAGAAAATTTTGGATTTTTGAGGTAAGATTATAGTAAATAATTTTTTCATGTCTGAGGGAAGTTTACAAATTTAATGGAACAATTATATTTATTACTAATTAAAAATATTTTTAAAGATTACATGCCCAAGCAATGAAGTGGCTGAGTGGTCGATTGTGCTCTTCATAACCCTAAAGTTATGTGTTGAACATCACTCACCGAGTTATTTTTTTCAAAAAAAAGATTATTAGTATTTCAGCAAGTTCATACAGCATAAACTTTGGACAGTTTCAAAGCTTCAACAAACTATACTCAAGTTCATCTCATATCTGCCATTACCATCTTAAAATAGCCTTTACTTCTCTCTTATGTAAGTTTAACTTTGCAAAATTTTCTTACAGTGCACTTTCCACAGTCCAGCTTTTTAACCAAAAGCAAGATCTAAGTAACACATTGAATAAGACAAACTGAAGATCTTGTTGCACTCAACTAGATGTAGATGAGTATCACTTTCAGCTTGGGAAATAACCTGTAATCTAGATTAGTGATCTGTTAAGGAAAAGTCAAAGAAAACTTCTTAACAATACAAAAACTGAATATACATTGGCTCCATAGAGTGGTAAAGTGTGACGTCACAAAAATTACAATTTGTGAAATTATTGCATTTGTTGAGATTATCTGAGAGATAAGACTAAAAATGTATCCTTGCCAAAAATCAGCATGGTGGTGCAAATTGTCAGTGAGATATTACTATGGTTATGCTCGAATGACTCCATACAAATCCTTCTAAAAATGGCTTGATTCTTAATGTTAGGAACCAAGCCAGTTTAAAAAGGATTTGTATGGGGTCATAAGAGCATAAACTTAGCGATATCTCATCAATGATTGGTAGCAAAATGCTAAATTTTGGCATGGAGACATTTTTCATCTTGTTCTTTCTGAATATTACAACCAAAGTAGTGATTTCACAAATCAAGTTTTTTTGACGTCATCACTTTAGTATTCTATTGGTCACTGGCTTGAAAACTTAAATTTGCTTGGCAAATTACCATATTACAGTTGACAATGGTGGCCATCACAGCAGATGCTATAAAATATAATATTATTTTAAGATTTTAACTATTATAAATCTGACTGTGACAATTATTTTTAGGGGGGAATTTTCATCATACTGGTTTGTTCTGGATTCATGGTATGGCACAGATCAAGAGAATTGGAAGCAAAGTTTTATGAAAAACTCAATAAACAAGTCTCAGAGAATGTATAAAGTCTGCCAAAGATCAAGAGGAACAACAAATGAATGTAAATTAAAAACACAGTAATGATTAGCAAGACTACCATGCTGGAAAATGTATTTGTGGCTAAACATGGGTCTTGATTCAAAAGAATAGTAGAATCCAACACCATCAATCTACTGTAGCTGCAAAACAGCCACTTCTCTTGCAATCACAACACAGTGCTCTGATTTGTGGAATGAACCAACTGTTCTTGTGAATTTTTTCTAAACTACTACTACTATCTGGTTTTCAATGTCTATTTTCCACCTTCCAGCAGGTACAAAGATGCATGGTGCCGCAGAGCAGCTCTCCAGCGATTACCCTCTTGAGCATCAGCTTGCTTAAGTCCCGTCACATCCAGATCTTTCATTACACAATCCCCCCAGGCCTTACTAGGTCTTCTTTTCTCTTCTTTCCAGCTACCTCAAAGTCTGTGATCTTGCTAATCCAGGAGTCACTTCTCTGTACATGTCCATACAAAGTCAGGCACCATATTTAGAGTGCTTTTTCCAGATTGCACATTCACAGCCTCTCACATAAGGCAGAGGAGGTACACACTCTGTCCTCAGGCTTGACGTTACACAGCCATCTGAGCATAGATCTCTCATTTCTCTTTAGCCTCTCCAAGTCACTAGACTTTAAGGGCCAGCACTCGCTCGCATATAGCAGGGCACTCCTCACACACGTGACATAGATTTTTTGTGAGTGGCCAGACTAATTTTGCTTTTACTTGCCAAAATTGTCAGAAGCTCCTTGAACTTTCCCCAGGCACATCTTGATCTTGTCACTGTTGCTGCTTCACATCCGTCACCAGGATTTATACTGTTGCCAAGATAACAAAAGAAGTCGACCACCTCAAGCTATTGGTTGTTTGCTTTTGGTTCAAGTAAGATGAAATGTTTTGATATTTGATGTGAAGTGAAAGTAGCTGACATTTCAAGCATTAGTCCTTCATCAAATGTTGTTCTGACAAAAGGCTATTGTCAGTTACTCTGATGAAGGGCTTTTGCTTGAAACACCAGTTTATAGTACACTTACAGTGATGATCAAAACAGTTGAAACTGTGAGTTGATTAAATCACATCTTGAACTGAGTTGAATCTAAAGCAAAGATTTCTCAGACAATACTGACAACATCATTGAACTTTTGCTGCCCATATATAACTTGGACTTGCTAAAATTTGATGTAGTAACATGTGTTCAAAGCATATTGTTATCACACAAAAATTCTTACTATTTCATTTAAATTAATAACTATAACATATTGATATCTACCTCTATGAAGTAATATACTTGAGACAAAAAGCCACCTACAACTGAATGTAGTAATAATTAGTTGTATAAAAGTTAACACTCTAAAAACAGGAGAAAGATCCATTTTGGTCCTCAGTCCTTCATGAATAGTGAAGAAGTAATGCAGTAGTAGTAATAATTATGTAATTCTAGCTCATCTTGCAGTGACTGTTGTTTATAAAGACATTGCTTAACTTTATTTCACTACAAGTGCTGTACAGTATCTTAAGTCTTGCAAGAAGTTTTGAATGAGCAAGCCAAAAATTGTATGTTTGTGGCATCACTTGCCTGGTAGTGGAACCCTTTTTTTCAATTTTTTTAAGTTTGTTTCAGTGAGCAGTTTGTACATAAACATAATGTCACCTTAAGTACTAACAAGAATCATTTTATGTTTCTTTGATTACATTAAAAATTACAGGTTATTGTATTCTGGGACACAAAATAGTTACTTTCAAGTGTATTACATTCTGTTTAAGTATTTAAAAAATTAAAAAAAACCAGCTAAAAATGATTCTTGTTGATCAGATCGAACTAGTACTAAATTATAATTGATTTCATTGTCAATACAGCTGTGTATTATTGAATTGTAATAAATGTCATGAAAAGAAATATTAGGCACATTCTGTATGATTGTGTATATTTTTTTTTGTCATGAAAATTGAAAACATTGAACTGATTACAATAAATTATTTAAAATAAAATAATAAAGATAAACATTTTCTATTAAATATTTATAAATAGAAAATTGAATGTGGCATTTATGAACATACAAACTTAAGTCAAACTTAAATTTAAGACTTATTTGGGAAAATAAATGCCCATTAAACTCTGGTATTCTTGAAAACTTTGAAATGAGCAGGGGAATTTGAGACCATGGTCACAAACAGATATCAGATGAAACATTGAAAAGGATAATTTTCAGTAATATGATTAGAACAGGAAAACATTTCTTAAGAATTAAAAGTTTTAAATAGTAGATTATAAAGTTGTTTAGAAGGGTCCTTGTAACAGAGGCAGACATGGTATTTCCTGAAGTTTGTGTAAACTTTTAATTAAAATAACTTTTAGTTTATTTTTTACTTATCGTATATCTACATGCTGTATTACCATCAAACACATTTTGGTTCCAAAGGAACACTATTTATTAAATGTTTGGTTTTTTTTTTTGCATATAATGCAAACTACCATTCTTTTAGAAAATAATGCCTAATAAACTATAATGAGCTACCAAAACGATATGTATATATAGTATAAATAAAATTTAGTGAAACATAGTACGTTATTTCTTTGTATTCTTCATGCTAATTTTAATTATAGAACTTGAAAAGGTAAGAACGGTGAAAAAAATTTGCTATAAATAAAGGGTCAGTTGCACTTAAAAAAATGTGTTCTTGGTGAAATGATAGCATAAAAATTGTGTTTTTAATTGAAGACTCCTAGCACCTGTGGATTTATATACAGTATATGGTGACAGGACAGTGTACTTTTAGCTCTAAGCCTGCCTTGATTTATTCACCCTTTGATTTATAACAACAAGGAATTCTTTCAGGTGATTAAATAATTAGTTATAAAAGTGAATATAATTTTTGAATACAAAATAAGCGTTATGTTGTTTTTTCACCCTGAAATGACAATACTGTGGCTTAAAATGTTCAAAAATTCTAACTGCTAGCAGTATTACACAGCTTGTAAATTTCTGCATTTGTTAGTAAATGAAATGCAGGTAATTTCGCCGCATCTACCTGAGATTCACCTTGAACAATGTTTTCTGCCTCAATTCTCATTGCTGTGGCAACCTTTGCAACTGGTATTGTAGACATAACCCAACCTGTTCATAGAAATCAACAATAATTTCAGTTATTAGTTCCTAATATTATAATTGAAATTTCATCATCATTTAAGACTAAAAAAAAATTCAAAGGTTTTCACTGAATGTTTCAAACCATTTATAAAGACTTTTGATAAGCAAAAAACAAAATGTGCAAAGTTTGCAGTATTTGACAGACTCTGCCAATCACAGCACCGAACCTAAAACACAATTTGGCATAATATTTAAGTAAGCGTAAAACAAAGTTTACTAAAAATTAAGGATTTTAAAATTTCTATTTTATTCTTCTGTGATGTCTTACTGTAAGAAGAACTTTAAATAGTTACTCTTTGTTAAAAAAAAAAATTGTCCAAGAATAATTTAATAGTCTACTTATGTCTAGCCCAATATAACAGTGTTCTATATCCATGATGCTAACTAACTATAATATTAGAAAGGAAAAAGATTCAATATCTTCTCATGAATAGGGTAACAATGATTTGCAGGGCTCAAAAGTTCAGAGTGGCAGCATGACCGGACAAAACCTTCCATTGCCGGTCATCTTGACCGGTCAATTCAATTATCAAAACTTTTACGTTGACTTCGTATCGTCTCGAATAAACTGTTAAATTAACCAATAGAAAAAATCTTTTCGATTGAGGCCTTTTTACAATTCTGTCAAAACGGAGGCTATTTAAACCCATAGTGAAATTCAATATGACCGCTTTTAATCTTTGTTTACAAAAACAAAATTCATATTTTGGTTTTATTTTTTCCTTCATTTAACACCGTTTTTCTCAATATTTTGCCTGGTCAGAAATGAGGTATTTTTGAACTAAATTTTAGTTCAATTGGTTGGACAAGATGACCGGCAACCTTCCAAAATAATTTTAAGGCCTGATTTGAACTAATACAATTTACAGTTAAAAAAGTAGTAATAGGTGTACTAAAATGTTGATTACCTACAACTTTTTCCCCTGCTCTGGCTTTTTCACCTCTATCAAGAACTCCAGGTCGATAAATTCTTGTGTAGTGAAAATCCATCTTTTTTAGGGCTTCTTCTACCTATGAAGAAAAAAATATATAAACTTTGAATATATGAGGTGCTATATATAGGCTATTTAACAAATATTGCAGGGGCGAGCATTGGATATGAGATGGTAAATAGCAACGAGGCATGTTGCACCAAGTTGGTTATAAATCATCCCATATCCAACAAGGGCAAATTTTATAATATTGTTTTATTAAATTTCATGAGCTTTCTGAACCCTTCGATTCTTAAAAATGACAGCCAAATTTTATTCACAATTTTTTCAGCTTGGCAACACCTTACATAGTTTCCATATATGGTCATCGGTATATGAGCTGATAACCGAGATTGAGTGAACCAATCAAAATGCTAGAAATGCAATATTTGAGGTTGAAAATGTAATTATTATTGTTATTTCATTCAGCTCATATTCTAACACATTGACCTCAAATAAAGTCTTTTTTTCTTCTCTTCTCTTCAAAACTTATTTAGCTCATGTTTGTTTTAAAAAAAAAGTTGACAGCACCCATAAACTACAGGTATTCTGCCTAAGAGAAAATGTAATGTGCTTTGAACATGCATTTGTGAACAGACAGTATTGTTTCAAGATGACCCGAGGTTCAGCAACATAGCTCTGTTGAATAGCCTCCGGCACCAAATGTGAACAGCATGACTACTGTGCTTAGCAGATATTGTTAAATGAGTTTTGCCCTCATAATTATAAGAAGTAGAAGAGGAACTTGGTCCAGCGACCTTTAGAGAAATAGATTTTAAAATTGTAAATAAACAAGTGTGCACATGTACAGTAAAGGGAAAATTTACTAGTACATCTAGAGAATCAAAGCATTTTAGGATGCTTTAAAGTACTGTGCTTCCAAGTGAGTGATTCAACAATTTCTGCAATACTTCAACCTTTATTGAAATTGATCAAAGTATATTATAAATAAAATTGATGGAATACATAGAGGATGGGTAAGTGCCTATAGATATACCTGGCCTTTTGTCTTTGTATAAAGAAACCAGCTGTTGGGATCAGCACGTTGTGAAGACACATAACACATTTGACTCACACCCTTCTCTTTGGCTATCTCAGCACACTTAATAACATAATCATAGTCTATATGGCGAAATGCTGCCTGAAAATAAACCAAGGCAATCCAATCAGATGTTCTGGTTAACTTAATTACCTACTCCAAACAATAGTAAACCACAAATTTATTTAAAATCATAGAATCGTTTTTTATAACTCAATATTGCAGTTACTGTATCAGTGATACAGTACAACAATAAATGTGATGATGGTGATGATGATGATGGTGATGTAGTGATGATGGTGGTGGTGGTTACAGTGATGGTGGTGGTTCAGTGATGATGGTGGTGGTGGTGACAATGATGATGGTGATGATGATGGTGATGATTTGATGATTATGATGATGATGGAGATGATGATGATGATAATAGTGATGATGATGAACTGCATTTGTGTTTCTAAAGAAACAAGTGTATAAAAATTTAAGTTTGACACCATCAAGCAGGGGTCTATCATTATTTTTCAAACTTATCAGGAGGATTTTTCTTCAGGATTTTTGATTTTCCTCCTTCCACTTAAATAATTTTCAAGCCAAATCCTGTGCCGCTGACCATTGAAACATTAGCCTCAGGCTCAGGAGATTGGGCAACCACTTCCTGCTTGTAAAGATGTTAAATAAAGAATTTTAAAGTATTTATTTACATAACACTACAGAAACCATAGATAAGTATTGGCTGAATGAGGCACCAGACCCCTCTGAACATCATCATATTTAGTCAGTTGACACTCAGTTTATTGGCCAAAATACAATCAAATTAAGAGTACTATAAGATTGCAGTCAGTAAAAAAAGGCTCTGAAACAAAGAGTTACTTAATATAGAATAATTACATTTTTTTAATAAAAACTAAAATTTCAAAGAGAGTTTTCTAGATACTGTTAATTCTAATTTATTCTATTCCATTAATAAAAGCTAAAGCTAAATCTTATCTGAGCCTAGTGGCCCATGAGGCCAGCACTTATTTCTGTTTTCTGTAGAGTTAAGTGGGAGAGTTTTTGACTTACTTTGAAAGGGACACTAAATAATGAATCAGTCGCAGCTGGTACTCATTTACTGACCTCGTAAGAATAGAAAGCTCAGTAAGTTTTTACGGGAAAGAAAATCATACATTCAAATGTTTCAAATCTTGGCAGAGCTAGGGATTGAACCTGGGACATTGTGGTTTGAAGGCAGAGAACTTACCAACTCCACCAACCACACTGCCTATTAATAATTAATAAAAGCACTCCTTTAAAACTTGATTTCAGAAAAATTTAAAAACAAAAAAAGGACGTGATCTGGCAAGAAAAAACTTTGGAAACAAACTGGGTTCAGTAAGGTTTGACTTAATCAATATTAAACATAGTATATACCACACATTGTCAAGTGGAATGTACTTTTCGCACATGCTAGTTTGGAGGTGATTAGCCAAATACTATTCACCTCTGAGCAGCCGAAGAAAAACAAAATGGCTTCCCATTACTATTTGTCTGTATATTGTCACAAATAAAGTTACCCTTTGATCCGCTAGTTATTCAGCTTGTGTGATATAATTTATACTAAAACAATTATTCACCTCAGTGTCAGTGAACCTTACTGCTTCGTGGCTCATCCACCATTTAGCATATACCCAACCAACGAATAGTGTTTTTTGCGTGCTATGATTGGTTCCCTAAAAAGTGAATATCCAGGATATTCACTGATTAGCGATACAGAAAAACAAGATGGCACCACACTTTCCAAAAGGTGTCAGCGACGCTGAAATTTTAGAAATAGATAATGCTGCAGTTCCCGAAAACACAAAAAAGTCAACAAAATTTGGAGTGAACGTATTTCGAGGTAAGTTTTAATAATTGTTGATTCATTAACAACTTTTTCACAAGTAAACAAATTCAAAGTGTCACAACTAAATTTCTGGCACGGCGACAAGAAGCTGTTTATAATTTTTATAAAAAGCATGTTTCTCACTGATTCGCTGGTTGAGTATAATGCTAACGTAATTATTCACCTCAGTGTCGGTGAAAGCCAAGTATACTCACCTCCACTTTGGTGAATAATTACTCACTATTCACTTCCACTTAAGCGAATAATTGTTAATTATTTTCTGGTTTAAAGGCTTTGGAAAACTGACTGTGCAAAAAAAAATTGACCTTATTTTGTAATTATAATACAAATTAACTTTGACCCTGCCAACTGCGTTGAAAAAAGAAGAGCACAAAAATTGAAAACACAAAAGAATCAACCTGCTTTAAGTGGATATATAAGGCCATATTATAATAAAGGAAAAAATGTTAAATTATTGATGTACTGTGGTTTTTACTCACTGCAGAGCCAGCAGTCTTCCGAGTAGTACCAAGTGTACAGAAAAAGACATCTTTTTCACTGAAGTAACTTCCAGCATTCTCATTGCTCAAAGTCTCAAAATCTGAAAAGATTTAGAACACTGATATTGGGCTAAAACGTTTCATGATTTAATCAACTCAAGAGTGAAATGCTTAAATTTTGTTGTAAATACAGAAAAATAAGCTGTTGTTTCAAGGGTTAGCCTTTTTTCAAACCATAAAATATGAAAATAAGATACTGTCTTGTAAATACAAACCCTGAAACAAAAGTTTTAAATAAATACCCCATGCCCCAATGTTTACTTTGACATGTAAAGGTCCGTTCAAACGGATCAAACATGTTGGTCAAACATTATCAAGCATTGTTGGATGCAACATGTTTGACCCGTTTGAACAGCACAGTCAAACATGTTGGACAGTGTTGGACGGTGTTGGACGATGTTGGATGAAGTTTGGTAGTTCAAACTTTTCATCCAACATTGTCCAACATTTTTGCTCGCGTGTTTAAAAATATGCCATAATTTCATGTCCAGGTTCCGGAATCTGAACCATGGTTCTGAAATCCAACATTGTTGGATAGTGTTGGATTCATTTGAACACTCCAGCATCCAACATAATCCAAAAAGTTCACTGATCAAACACTGTCCAACACCACCCAACAATGTTTGACAAACGTGTTTGATCCATTTGAATGGGCCTTAAGTTGAAATAAACCTAAAACGAAATTTGGTCTGGGGAAAAACGTTACTTATATGGAATGTCTTTTTAAAAAAACACTATTTACACTTGAGTCAAGGGCCAAAAATAAAAAAATAATATTATAAAATAATAGGACTCTTACCAACAATCTGCTGTTGAAGCCGCCCATTTGATTCTTCTGCAGTTTGATCAACTTCGTACTGTGCTGGAATTTTAGCAGTTCTACGACCAAGGACCACAACTTTTGCAAAATTCTGTACAAAATATGAAACATTTTGTACAAAATTTACAGCTCATAACTTTGGCTCAAAAGACAGTACCTTTTCAATTGTATTGAGTGGGTAACGTGATTAGCTCAGTTGGTAAACGAGCTTCATGGGCATGTCAGAGATCGCTATCTGAAGCCCGGCCGTTGAAGCTTGAATTTAAAATGCAATTAATTGCTATAATGATTATTAATATTAATTTTCTCCGAAAATCATTTCATATAAACATTAAACTTTAATTTTAATAACATGGTTATATAATTTTATAATGCACGACAAGGTAGTAAAATTTTCCTTGGTCGAAACCATAGGAATAACACTTCAAGAAAGCATATGAAACACAGGAAATCTTTACAAAGCATATTCTTTATGTTCCCGTATTTTTTTCTTTTGTTTCTGCTAGGGCACCACTACAAGCCAAAACCTGGGTAAAAATCACGCCGGATCGCTTCTGCCAAGGGTTCCGCTAGAAATTTAAAAGGCACAGTAAGAATACAAACCTTCGAACGAAGGAGCTCCCCAAGAAGACATTCTCCTATAGCGCCTGTCGCACCAACCAACACTGCTTTGATATTCAACGACGACATTTCCTTCGCTTCTTCTGCAGCCATCTTAAGTTAGTTCTCTTTAGGGTGGGGAACATAGTTTGTGTACGGGGGTGGGGGTGGGTATGTCATAACTTGGTACCAGTGGGCTCGCATTGCAGAGAGGACGCGTGCTCGCCTGCCGTTGAACTTTTTTTTATCGCCAGTGCTCAGGAGTCAGGAAAAAACGTGGGTTATAATACCATAAATATAATTTGAAAGCGTCATTTGTAATAACTAAGGTACAAAATATTTTACTTTAATCGTTATATATCGTTAGCTTTGCACAGGCTAACTCGCTCTCGCTGTGCGCGCGCTCCCTAAAGTGGGGGGGGGGGACAGGGGGCTCAAAACCTCCCGCCTCCCGTACCCTACTCTCCCGCCTCCCGCCCTTTTCCGTGCTGCTCCCGTCCCCTGTAAATTGGCAGAGTCAAAACA
>JAOEHV020137093.1:0-14482 GCA_025447995.2 Isaurus tuberculatus | reverse complement strand
TAACGGCTAACAGAATCCCATATAATTCCAATACTCCTTCATTTCGCGTTTCACGCTCATGAATGAGTAAAAATGATGCAAGGAACGATTGTTTTGGATGTTATTGACGTCCTCAAATCAGAATTCGACACGAAAAAAAGAAAAACTGAACTTCGATGTTAGGAAGTTTCAAATAGAAATAAATATTTTTTGGCGCAATACGTCTGCTGTTGTAGCCCGCTACGTTTTCATATAGGGGTTGGGGGTAGAAGGGTCTTATTAGTTATGGGGGCCTATTATTAGAGAGAAGGAAACGAATGCTTGTTAGGTTATCAAGAGCCGAACGTGAGGTTATGATTTTAATTGCTGCCTTCTTTTAAAAATCCAGGTTCCTCGGTAACTGCCTGATGCAAGCTCTCTGTGTGGTTTTGGATTTGAAGGAGAGGTATCACGCAGACACCTAACTTATAGGCTACCTCGGTAAGGAAGGTTTGTAATTGAAAACTAACTTTTCTCTGCATTTTGTAATTAGCTTTTAATTAATGTCTGATGTGAATGCGGAAAGATGGAAACGCACAGAAATGATTTACACTTACCTTTAATACCATTTATAGCGTTTCCGTGGAACATATCAACATAAGCTTTTCCCGGAGCAGTCTCTCGGAAGTCTATCATTTCTTGTTGTTTCGTTGCCTTCTTGTACACGAGCATAAATCCCCCGCCCCCTATCCCCGTGGAGTGCAAATTTATAACACCCACACACAGCAGTGATGCAATGGCGGCATCTACGGCCGAGCCTCCTTTCTTCAGAATACCGCTGCCCACCTTTGAGCATTCTGCGTTGTCCGTAGCCACGGCGCCATGAACGTAGTTGAACTGCTTTGTGCTGATCTTGACCTTTGTGGGACTATGAAAAACCAGTATAGACAAAGACGTAGTTGTGGTATTTTAGGCATGAAATGAGTTTACTATTCCATCAAAAGATAATTCAATTTGTTATTCAGTCAATCAAATAATTAATCACTGAGTCAATTATTCAGTCAAGTTGTTAATTAGCCAAACAATCAACCAGACAACCGATCAATAAGTCAATCAACAAATCAAGTAATCAATCAAACAACCTATCAAATAGCAAATAAATCAATCAGCCAATAAATCAATCAATCGAGGAGTCAATCAATCAGTCAATCAATCAATCAACTCACCAGTCAGTCGATCAATCGAGGAGTCAATTAATCAGTCAATCAATTAACTAACCAGTCAGTCAATCAATCACCTAAACAGTCAATCAAGCAACTAATCAGTTACTCAATTAACTAACCAGTCAGTCAATCAATTAACTAACCAGTCAGTCAATCAATCACCTAAACAGTCAGTCAATCAATCACCTAAACAGTCAGTCAATCAATCACCTAAACAGTCAGTCAATCAATTAACTAACCAGTCAGTCAATCAATCACCTAAACAGTCAATCAAGCAACTAATCAGTCACTCAATTAACTAACCAGTCAGTCAATCAATTAACTAACCAGTCAGTCAATCAATCAATCGAGGAGTCAATTAATCAGTCAACCAGTAACTAATCAGTCAGTCAATCAATCACCTAAACAGTCAATCAAGCAACTAATCAGTCAATTAATAAAATGACCAGTCAGTCAATTAATTGAGGAGTGAATCAACCAGTTAATCAATCAATCAATCAATCAACTAAACAGTCAATCAATCAATCGACTAATCAGTCAATCAATCAATCAACTAAACAGTCAATCAATAAACTAATCAGTCAGTCAATCAATCAGCTAACCAGTCAATCAATCAACAAACCAGTCAATAAATCAATAAACCAGTCAATCAATCAATCGATTAATCAGTCAATCAATCAAAAAACTAATCAGTCAATCAATCAATCGACTAATCAGTCAATCAATAAACTAATCAGTCAGTCAATCAATCAGCTAACCAGTCAATCAATCAACAAACCAGTCAATCAATCAATAAACCAGTCAATCAATCAATCAACTAACCAGTCAATCAATCAAAAAACTAATCAGTCAATCAATCAATCGACTAATCAGTCAATCAATCAATCGACTAATCAGTCAATCAATAAACTAATCAGTCAATCAATCGACTAATCAGTCAATCAATCGACTAATCAGTCAATCAATAAACTAATCAGTCAGTCAATCAATCACCTAAACAGTCTATCAATCAATCAATCGACTTATTAGTCAGTCAATCAATCAACTAACCAATAGAACTTGCTAAACTATAAATTCTTTGTTTCCCCTTGAATGGGAAACATTTATCACAAATTAGCTTCAGACAGAAAATAGTCTTCATCGTATTCTCCGTTAAATGGCAACAAAGCGGCCACGGATCCTGGATCCCGGATTAGTTGCTGATAATTTGTTCCCCGTTCAATACATTTTCAGATTACTCGGATATTAATTTCAGTTAGTGTTATAACATCTGTGTTAATGTTTGCTGTTATTTACTAGTGTGGTAATATAGCTATGTATATAAGATAACTCATAATCACATCTGAATCAAGTGTTTGTTTATTAAGTTTTGGAGTTTCGCTCCAGTTTGAAGAAAAAAAAACAATTGACACGAAAGTGAGATAAATTCAAGCCCTGCTTACCGTCCCATCATGAACCTTCTTGTAAACCCTTTAACCGGCGCCGAGTCGCGGAAGATATACCCGAGAGCCAAGAACACGAGGCAGGTTATAGCAAGAATAACCAAAACCCGAAAGACCAACCGTACATTACTGCTTCCCTTGTCATTCTCTTTCATTTTATAGTTTAACAACAAGATTTTTTTTTCAACTAGAAAGTGAAGGCAACTAATATATATTAACTAGGCCGATGGAAATGACCTAAGCTTGAACCACTGACAAAAGGTTGAAAGCCGTGATCCGTTATTGCCACAAACCTGCTACTCACGTGACACCAGGTACCAGTTGATTGTCATAATAAAATATAAATAAATACTTTATTTAACGTCTTTACGCCTAACGAGCCAAACGGTCATGTATAAGCGGTCGTCGGTACAGATTTTGGCGTGAAAGTCGATTCTATGGAGGGAGGAAAACCGAAGATCCCGGAGAAAAACCCCCGGAGTCAGATTGAGATCGACAAATACCAGCCCACGTGCGAGGTTCCAGGATTCGAACTCGGGTCCGTAGTGGTGGGAGGCGCGAGTGATAACCACTAGGCCAACCTAACTCCCCTGACCATACGCTTCATCTCTTCAAGTCAAACTGTTTTCTGGCTGGTTTTAAAACTAAATGGCTATAACATACACGGAATAATCGAACATCAGTGCTTTTGAACACGTGTAATTAAGGTTTTATTTCTAATTCATCGGGAATAGCACCAGGTGTCCCTACTTTAGCCTTGACTGTAGTTTTTATTGACAGAGTAGCTGGTTTTCCACCCACATTTTCGACCTTAGTTTTAGAGAGCTGATTACAAAAGAGGGCAGAAAGAATAATTCTATTTTAACATATTGAGCTGCAAACAAAAACCGCGCGTTAACGGAACATGAAACACGTAAGATCAGAGTTGTAAAAACAATGGACGCTGATTGCCAATAGAAAACTATAAACAAACAAACCCGCGAGAAATTATTAAAGAACTGAGTTGAAAATTCAAACTTAGAATTTTGCCTTGTGACACACGATATACGTAAGCAGTTCCACTACGAGAGACATAAATAACCAAATCCAGAGGCATGGTAACAAAACCTCAATTTGCCGTAATTCATAAAACCCAACTCACAAAGTTCAACTGTTTAAAACATAAGTTCCAATAAATAACTTGTTTATGCACTCGTTGTTGTCCAATCAGACAAGAGATATTTCAACTTTTGCAGTCACTTAAATTTCGTACATAACTGCCAAGATTGTTGGCCTAGTGGTTATCACTCACGCCTCCCACAACTACGGACCCGAATATTTAGATATAAATTTGAAGGAAGTAGTGAAAAATAGCCATTTATGATTGGTCTTACTGTACAAATTACAGTTTAACTCTTTCAAATTAGAATAAGAACAAACTACAACAAAGCTGCGAATCACGCACGGACACATCAAAGATACAACCTGATGGCATATATTGTTTTTTCGCGTAATTTGGACCACTCAAGGTTGAAATTCTTTTGATAAATGCCGTAAGTAGTGTAAGGAGCAATCGTTTCGAGGGTAAAATGCTCTGAATTAAGAAATATCACTCGTTAAAATACCTTTGTTTACACAGTAATGATCACAAAACTCTCAAAGTTGAGTTTTTTAATTTACACCTATACTCGCTGACGAAGTGCGCCAAAAAAGTTATTCAATGATTCAACAACATATTTTTTTATTGAAACTTTTCTTCAGTAAATCAAACTGCAAGAAACTAAGCATGGGAACTCGGCTCTTAGTTCCGAGAGAATAAATGAAATCTTGACAACTTCTTGATCGTCGCCGTTCGAGTATAAGGAACAGACGTTTCGAGTACCGTCCCTTCATGTCAGCGTAATGTCTTGTGGCTAATGCTTTATATTGGTTATATGGGAATCTCTGAATTGCTCCTTAAATGCTGCCCGCGCTCACGAGCGTACCGAGTATAATTCCAAAACTTGCTCATTCAATTCAAACCATTCTTTGTAGTTTTCAGTAAAATAGAACTCATGAAGTTCGTCGATGGATATAGGTATACAATACGTAATTGCGACAACTCAAGGTTGAATAGTTTTTGAAGTCCATTACAGTTGCTCAGACAAAGATTAACGCTCGAAACGTCAGCCTCTTGCACTAATTACGGCTATGATTAAAATATTTAAGTTTTCAGTTGTATAAATTAGGCATTCAATTCAAGTCTCTTGAATGAACCAATTGAATTCGGGCCAATTTTAACTGGTATATTTAAAGTTAAACACAACAGCGCTAAAAAACCTCGAACACATATCAAAAATGATCTTTGACAAAGGACTAACGCTATATAATATGTCAACTTCCCACTTTCTACAGTATTTCAACCTAAAATTGAATAAATCATTTGTTTTACCTACTCGCCGACGCAATTTAGTAGTTTTTTTTTAAAAAAGTATTCCACAAGTTTTATCAAATTGTACTTTGAGCCTTATTTTCAAAAAGTTATACAGAACTCATTGCATACCTACGTTGGGGAATCTGCTCAGAATTTTTCCATTGCAGACAGGCAGAACACGAGGACACAAAAAAGTTTTCTGAGCCTGCCCGTCATTCTGCAGCCAATCCTGGCCACACTTTTCAATGGAAGATTTGGCGTTAGCAAGTTCATGGATTTTTAAAAAAACTCTCGAAGCCATTTTTATTGCGAAACTTACACCTAATTTGAACAAGCAAGTACATTCCTTCCATCTTATTTTATTTCCCAAAGGCATCACTTAAACAATGCTTATTGTCCAAGCAGTGCTGGCATATAAGACACGAATAATCAACTAGCCAGCCAAAACCTGAAGATGCTCACGTAGAGCGAAAACGTTTGTTTTTACTTAAAAGATAGTTGTATTTTAAAGAGCCTTATTTAAATTATTTTACTTCAATGGAGAATCAGATTTTAAAGAACTCATTATCATTTTAAGTCAGCTCAAACCATAATAACAAAAGTGGTATTTTTCCGATGCCAAAAATAGTTGTTTTATAACGATGTCTTTATCAGTGACGCCATTCTGTGCTAAAGGAGATAAAAGAAGTGAGAAAAAACATGATTTTCTTTAGCACATCTGGTAAAACTGGAAGACTGCAGATGGTTAACCTAGTGGTCCGCCGCAATGAAAATAAGTCCGAAATTGGCAGTACAATGATGTTGGCATAAGCTTTGGTTTCTTTATTAAACTTGATAAAAAAGAGAAAAAATAATTACTATTTTTATAATAATCAACAAAACGGGCAAGATAAAATATGAGTTTTTTGTGATCATGTATTCAACATGTTTCAAAATAAATAACGAAGATTTGCAAGGAGATAATAATTAAAAGAATATATACATATTTCGATAATATTTCATTCATATTCTTAGCATGTTTTTTAAAACTTTGATTTTATATCTGAGAAACTCCAGAAACTATTTTTGCTGCTGTACGGATATCATTTATAAATACAAATTTTATTTATTTGACGCTAAAAATGCAAAGGAATAGTTTTTCAAAAATATAGTTTTAATCAGTTCTGTGAAAGCTATCCTCGCCTTTTCTTAATCAACTGAACCGTTTAGCTAAAAGAATTTAAGAAGAGAAGGGAATTCTTACTCAAAAGCTTAGAGCCGAACTCTGAATGTTGTTTTTAGACACATCGCCCTTTTGTTGAAGTGAGTTTCTCGTCATAACATCTTATAATCGTGATTATGTAGTAATGTTTTCAATTTATGTGAAAGAGAATAAACATAAATCTTAAAATTACGTTGCTTTATTGCCTTTAAATATCAATTAATATGCACTTTGGACAAATAAATATTTTTACCAAATGCATGGCGAAAGAAAACGACGAAGGGAAACTATGAAATTTTACTGTTGAGTGGTGACATTGGGAAAAATGTTCTACTTTTGACTAAAGCAAGTTTCATTCTCAAATCTTTGTCAATCGTATGCAGTTTGGACAGTCGTTCGGTACATATTACGAAACTTTTGTTTATCGAACTCGTTATCACGGTAAACGTCGTGATAGGAAAGAAGTGTTATATTAAAAGTTCCGATTGTGTTCAAAATTTTTAAACTTTTGAGTACTGTCATTTGTTTTCAAATTTTTTTTTTTATTAAGCGTTTCATTAAGATAAAACGGAATCATTAAATATACGTTGTTTTTTTGTTGTTTTTTTAGGCAATCAAAACAATTACAGTTACTACACGGCTTTTTTTAAAAGAAAAACTTTATAAGAAAAGAGGCTCAGATTGGCCGAAAATTAAGAACAATTTAAGAACAAGCTCAGGCTGAGGCTGAAAAAAAGTGAAAATGTTTGTAGTTGAAAATTTACTGAATCTTGTAATTTATGTTCGCAATGTAGTAAAAACACAAACAGAAGCACCGCGTTTCTCATTTATCTACCATTGTCCTAAATGGTACATGTATTCATGTAATACTAAAAGTTCCTCGTACGATCAACATAGTTTTTCAATGCCTTGTCTTTTTGTTTTGATTTTTCATCATTTCAAACCGCTCACAGTATAAGAACAAATTAAGAACAAATTGAGGCTGAAACAGGCAAAAAATTTAGAACAATGAGCCACGGCAAAATTTACTGGTTCTCATAAAAAAAGCGTGTATATCGTCTTTCTTGCAACATAAATGAAAATCTAATGCGAACAAACTTTTAAGTTTCGATTACCTTCTTTCACCGCTTAAATATTTTAAAAGTTTTTTGAACATCCGTTTTTGAGGAGTTTTGCCGCCATTCATATAAGAGCCACAACTGTCTCTTTCGGGTAAAAAAAAAATAAGTAGAGCAAACGGATGCAGTGTTTCATAACAATATGTGAAAGCGTGTAATTTTCCTGAACGAGCTTATTTTTCGTTTTTTAACTCAATATATTTTCAATGGTTTTGGGTATAGGCTGGGCAGCATGGTAGAAATCGAAATTCCTATACTGCAGGTGTGGTCCATTCCCAAATCAAAATGAAACAATACAAAAAAAAACTTTTGATTTGGCATAGTCTATAGAGTCAGCCCTGTATTGTCCAGAGTACAGTTCCATGAACTATTTGTAAGCAATGATACGATAAAATCTTTTGTTTCCATATTTATTTAAGAGGGTAAAAAAAATAATAAAATAAAAATTGCGACGTTTAACTTATAGGTACAAATTACTTTTACAACTAAAGATGTTTTGTTTGCAACGAAACAAAGAAAAACTACTATAACTGAAAAAACAATCAGAAGCTTTCCAACGCTTCAAGTTAAGCCGAGTTACGTTTAGGCGCGAAATTTTCCCGCCTTTCGTTGGGGATCGGTTTGTGATTGGTTAGTTTCCGCTTAGTTTTATTACGGCTCGTCGCACGCCAGGTGTAATTTATCGGAATTGAATTTTGAGTTTACGCTTAGTATTTCACTACAGGCAGTTGATTGGCATGGATTTCAAGGAATTAAAAATTAATGTTACATGTCTTCGAAGTAAGCAAAGTGCTAAAACACATGTCCAAGTAAAACTTGCAAACACGAGTCTTGTACAGTACACCTTTTTTCTATAAGAAACCCGTAAAGATAAAGATTGAGCTGAGATTGACAAAGTGACTGTGACAATCTTTTTAATACATTAAGAAGATGAGTTCGATGCAACAAATATGATTTTGGAAAAAGTAGACGATATACAATAAACAGACTGAAATAGTTCTTCTTGTTGTTTTCACTTACACAATACTGCTTAAGATGAATTTTAATGTCTTCTTAAATTTTTGCTTGTGACATTGTTTGGGTGCCAATTTCAGGTGCTTTGAAACTGATATGTATTCCTCGTAAGAAACTTTTATTAATCAGAAGTCCTATTTTGCTACAAAACTTGACAATTTTTTCACAGAAAAAAAAAGAGTGTAGATCGTTATGAGGCGCATAAATACATTCACTTTTTATAACGTTTTGGACATGGCTAAGTATTTTCAAATATAAACTTGAAAATTAGTTAAAATTTCCTAAAATATAGCTGCAAATATTGGGTTTACATTTATTCTGCCGCAGGAGAATTTTCATAATTTTCGATGCTGGGTACATTTATTATACTCAAGCCCCTGTCTTCCGTTAAGAAACAACAGAGGTTTGCCATTTCTGATACACGTAACTGTCATTTTACTTGTAAAATTCACATTTCAGTTTCCAACACTATAAGCAAATCTTGCACTGAGGAAGATAGGCTGAGAACAATTTAATGATTTTACGTAGAATACATACGACGTTTCTCATGCACCCTCAGGTATATATATATCTTAGTATGAACTAAAACTTTGGAGGTTCAGTTTAAGCGCCTAGTTCTTAAAAAAACATTTTAACTGTATGGTTCAATGCATCAGTGTGACCAGTGTGCTTTTTGTCGAGAGTTTGAAAATTAGATTATAGCCAGTTTTTCTGGTGATGAAAGCATTTGATGTTCTAAGTGTTCGGACGGCAAAATTTACTAATACCAATCAACCAGGTTTTTGTCGCATCTGCATGGTTTCTGATATCACTCGTAGTAGGTTTAACCACGTTTAAAGAGCAATCACAACATTGAATAAAATTAAAAAACCGAGCAATACTGTGGGCATATTTCTCTAATAAGAAAAATAAATGAAAACCCGCCTTTTTACAAAGAACTTACCAGTTCAATGTGAAAAGTATAACTACAATTTAATTTGAATTTTCTGAGATTAATTTTATAACCTTTTAGCTGAAATTATAGGCAAACATTTTTTCGACATAAAAAAATGAACTTACTGTTTTAATTGCAATTCTGGTTATGGTTTAATAACGTAGTGATTAGCCACTCAATGGAGTGATTATAGTCGCGTTATCACTTTACTACTGATATTCAGAACATGGACTGAACAACTGATAAATGAAATGTAATTGCTTGATATTGAAAAAAAACTCACTGCTTGTTGTAGTTAAAAGTCAATATTTTCTTTTTATTCTGTAAGCTTTGGTGTGTTCAATTTCACCTGTTTCATGAACCAATTAATTTCGAAAGTTTTGAAAGTCAGCTAGAGGTTAACTCGAGTATTTAACAAGTCGAAAAAAGCTTTTCATTGACTATCCATAACATGTGAACATACATTTGAGAGTTTATAAAACAGAACGAAATGCGGTCTTTTTACAGTGACGTCTTGACAACGTTTTTACTGCGAAGAACGATAACTCACCACAAACCCGCCTACTATAAAAGATTATTTGAATAAGACAACGACATACAGTTTTGTCTGTCTTTACGGGCAAACAGAACAGCTGCGAGTACAACCATGGAAAAAACAACAATGTTAAGATATAATAATTCACATCTTGTCTCGTAAGATTTCAAAAGAGGGCATAGAATTTTAAGATGGGGGTTATCTTTTGTAGCCTTCAAATGGCTTACAAATCAAACATCTGGGAAGGTAATGACCGCTCAGAAATCTCGTTGTAATCTCAAACAGATTACTCACTTTAAAGACAGGACCTCTTTCCCACGGTACAGTGATAGATTTTCATCTCTTTAACAAAACCATCTCATGACAATGATATGTGAATGACTCTGTACTAAATGTTCTAATGTTGGTTCCCCCAACAAACGATAGAAGCTTGCATGCATGTGAAAAGCTCGAGCCTTATTAACTGTAAAAACTGTTTTTGAGTTGATAAGCTTTATCGTTTTGACATGTGTGCTTTTGCGTAGGGAAATTGTACTTTTTTCAGCCTACACAAAATCCTCTTATTTATTATTAATCGGGTTCTCGATTTACCGATAACCAGCCGAACAATACGAAGTTTTGTTCATTGAACATTTATAAATTCTCTGTCCCTCGAAAAGATCACCAGAAAATTTGTTTTCTCTTCCAATAAGTCTCAAAAAGAATTTATAAACTTACTCAAACCGCAAGGGGCCTCACGCTTCTTTGACAAACTTCAAAATGAATTCCTTTGTTAAAATTATGCTATTCGTTGTTTTCTGCTGCGGAGTTTGTTCGATAGTCCGAAGTGACGAAGGAACAACAAAAAGAGTTTATTCTGTTAGTCACACTCAGACGAAAAACGGTGCAGAAGATGAGAACATTCGCGAAGAAAGAGTGGATTACACAGATGAAACGCAGAACCTTAACAAAAGGAGCGTCGAAAACGGAAAACGAACGCTCAGGGATTTAACAGACTATAGCCAATTTAGCAACAGATATAACGGATACGAATACGAATACAGGTATCCTTATGAACCGGTCAGTGAAACAAACAGTCAAACTGAAAGAGTATATGGAGATGAAAACAACTACATGGCGCACAATGGCGGGTCAGTTACTGAAAGAAACTATGGGCCAAGAGGCGGACGATCAATCAATGATGGTCCCCGGGGCGGACGAGATGTCATCAACATGGGCCCTCGTGGTGGAAGGAGTATCAACATGGGTCCTCGTGGTGGAAGAAGCTTAGACATGGGTCCTCGAGGCGGAAGGAGCTTAGACATGGGTCCTCGAGGCGGAAGAAGCTTAGACATGGGTCCTCGTGGTGGAAGGAGCTTAGACATGGGTCCTCGAGGCGGAAGGAGCTTAGACATGGGTCCTCGTGGTGGAAGAAGTTTTAATATGGGTCCTCGTGGCGGAAGAAGTTTAGGTAAGGGTCCTCGTGGCGGAAGGAGCATTGATATGGGTCCTCGTGGCGGTCGGAGCTTAGGTATGGGTCCTAGAGGTGGAAGAAGATTGACTTTGGGTCCACGAGGCGGACGGAGCATAGAAATGGGTCCCCGAGGTGGGAGAAGTATAGATTTAGATTTGGGTCCTCGTGGAGGCAGGTCTTTGTATGAGGAATATGGTCCCAGAGGAGGAAGATCAATATATTATAGTTCTCGGGGTGGTACGGATATAGAAAGCGACAATGGCCCAAGGGGTGGTAGAGATGTAGAGACTGCCAATGGCCCAAGGGGTGGTAGAGATGTAGAGACTGCCAATGGTCCAAGGGGTGGTAGAGATGTAGAGAGTGACAATGGCCCAAGGGGTGGTAGAGATGTAGAGACTGCCAATGGCCGAAGGGGTGGTAGAGATGTAGAGATTGCCAATGGTCCAAGGGGTGGCAGAGATGTAGAGAATGACAATGGTCCAAGGGGTGGCAGAGATGTAGAGAATGACAATGGCCCAAGGGGAGGCAGAGATGTAGAGACTGCCAATGGTCCAAGGGGTGGCAGAGATGTAGAGAATGACAATGACCCAAGGGGTGGTAGAGATGTAGAGAGTGCCAATGGCCCAAGGGGTGGTAGAGATGTAGAGAGTGACAATGGCCCAAGGGGTGGTAGAGATGTAAAGCGTGACAATGGCCCTAGGGGTGGAAGGGGTGTGTTTGAAGGTCCTCGTGGAGGCCGAAGTACAAAGTTTGACAATGGTCCTCGAGGTGGAAGGGACCTGATTTTGAAAAGTGGCCCTCGTGGTGGTAGAGAAATTTCTTCTGCCTATGGCCCACGAGGGGGAAGAGACGTAGCGCTTGATTATGGACCTCGTGGAGGTCGTTCGGCGTCTTTTGGTCCACGAGGTGGACGGAACACAAATGAAGGGTATAGAGATGAAAGGTCTTTTTTCGGGCCTCGTGGAGGTAGGGCAGTCTTAAATAATTTTCTCTCTGATGACATAAATGGCCCTCGTGGCGGAAGGGGCTTGGGACCACGTGGTGGACGGAGCCTAGAAGTCAACATGTATGATGGCCCTCGTGGAGGTAGAAGCATCGACAATGGTCCTAGAGGAGGAAGAAGTGCTGCGCAAAATGAAAACCAGATTAACGACCATGGACTAATGGCGATGGATAGAAGGACTTCAGCAGATCAGGAAGAGGATAAAGATGAAGCAAAGAAAGAAAGTACCAGTAAGTTTAACAACGAAATGAGTAACGAGATGTAAAGAGCCTTCTTCAAGATATTGTTCAGTAAGTATCCACATACCTAAACATATAATCGTGAATATAACATTTTATTTGTTTTATTACTTCCCAATCTCAAACACAAAAACAAACCTACATGAATTACGATTGTTTCTGGTTTTACTAGATAAACCTTTTACAAGCCTAATGGCTGACAGGAAAGACGCTTTATTCAAAATTTCTGAGGAGTTAATCGAATGGGAGTCTCCGACTCTTCCTGGACGGGGCAAAACCAATTGCATTTTAGCTCCCGGTAGATGCTGATACCCATTTTACAGGCAGCGTAATACTGGAGGAAAAAAAAGTCATACAGATGTTCCAATCTCTGCAGAGCCGGAAATCGAACGACCCGGTACTTTGTGGATTTAAGGATAGGATAGATATACAAGTTCTCCCCACGGAGCTTTTCAGAACCTGTTTACAAGTAGATACAGTTGGTCAGAGAGTTGAGGGTCTTAGAAAGTCCGCTTCAGCAGCTCACATATAAGGCGCAACTTGGCAGCCGATAAGAAATGCCCTCAGTGGAAGAAACAGACCACAACACCGGGATCACTACCCTGCTCTTTTCGATGAGTGCCTGGGTTCTAAAAAGTCCCCCGATAGACTGTCGAGAGACTGGACCTACGGCTTAACGTCCTTATCCGAGAAGACACGAAGGTCTAACCATTTGCAGATGTTAGAACAAAGGCAGCACCTTCTCCTCAATTATTTTAAGACCCTAAGTGTTGGTCCGTCCGGGGTTCGAACCCGAGCCTTCCGCTCGATAGACTGGCACCTTACAACTAGGCTAACCAGGCACCAACAACCTTGGAGCTGGAAAAATCCAATTCGTGATGAAAAAGATGATATGAACATTGGTAGTTATCTTTTAGTAGGATTATGTAATGCTATATATTTTTGAACACTAAGGGACATTGGGCCGACCAAGGTAGAGGGAGACCTTACCAAATACGCCGCCATCAGGTTTTGTTAGCAGATGCAGATTTTTTCTGTTTATCCTCCAATTTAGTTTTGCTAAATACACAAGTTACCCCAGACTCCCTTTGCTGGCACAAAACCTTGCAGCAACTAGTTTCTTAACAACCTTTTTTTGTTTTACAAAGAAAGATTTCTCTTCACTGATTTTTTAAACGTTTCTCAATAGGCGCACCTCACCAAGAAGACATATTTTTTCAACAACCTTGGAGCTGGAAAAAGCCTATTCGTGATGAAAAAGATGATGTGAACATTGGTAGTTATCTTTTAGTAGGATTATTCATAACATCTATTTTTGAACACTAAGGGACATTGGGCCGACCAAAGTTTATTTCTCATAAGCAATAGCAGATGGAATTCAAACTCAGCCAAATTATTTTTACCTGAATTTGATCAAGACAGAACTATAGTTTCTTGTAAAAACTATTTCTCTTTACACAGCTATCACTAAAAAGAGATGATAAAATAAAGACTTGTAATTACGTGTCTATTGTGACTTGATAATACCGAATCTTTAACGGTTTGCACTGACGTTTTAAATAAATAAGTACTTTTTTCAACGTCTTTACGCGCAGGGAGTGGTTGCCCAATCTCCCTAGCCAGAAGCTAATGTGTAAGCGGTTGCCGGCACAAATTTTGTCGTGAAAGTCAATTCAATGGTGGGACGAAACCGGAGATCCCGGAGAAAAACCCTCGAAGTCAGATTGAGATCGACAAATTTCAGCCCACGTGCGAACACTAGGATTCGAACTCGGGTCCGTAGTGGTGGGAGGCGTGAGTGATAACCACTAGGCCAACCCGACTCCAAACAATCTTGGCAGTTATGTACGAAATTTAAGTGATTGCAAAAGAAACGGTAAACAACGCAAGTACAAATAATTAAGGAGAATGTGCTGCCTTTGCTCTAACATCTGCAAATGGTTAGACCTTCACGTCTTCTCGGATAAGGA
>JAOEHV020137002.1:0-14487 GCA_025447995.2 Isaurus tuberculatus | reverse complement strand
GCCCCCCAACCCCCCGCGGCCCGTGCCGCCGCCACTGCGACATATCCTAACTTTAAGCGCGTATAAAATTACCATTATTTGCCCTACACACCTCAAGTTTGGAATCGTATGTTTGAAACGCTATATTTTCCAAATGTGCAAAAGCAATTTTTGTCATATAGGCACTTTGATTCGCTCCCAATGCATGAAGCAGATTTTAAAAATGACGTCACCAGAGTTTCACTTATAAACATCAAGCGTGAAACGACCATTAGATAATCTTTTTCAAACTTTGTTAAAGTCAGACTTCTTTATTGAGCCATAACCACAAATTCCTTATTTCTCATGCTTTATTTTTAGTCATGATGGTTGACATGTCCATGATTTCCTAAATGGCTTAAAGTTAAAAGTCAAATGACGCGGTTTTCCTTTTCCTCTTGTTTACAACTTTTCTTTGATACCTTTTTGTTTGGTGTTTGAAAAAATTTCCGCTTTACCTCCTACTTTAATTTTACTTGAAATCAATCTCAGCGCACCACAAAATTCACGCTGGAAGGAAATATAAAGTTGACGACAACCTCAACTCATATTCCCATGGACGCAACACTCCTAGCCGTTTAAAAGTAATAGTACTAATACCGATCAAACCATCTCGATCAACCGAACCAAAGCAATTAAAAAAAAAAGTTGTACGCATATTTTTTCGAAAAACTTTGCCGAAATGTTTTTACGTAATAATAAATATTTTCTCTTCTTATAGTCTATTTAAATGAAAAGATATATTTATTACAATGTGTGTGGGTTTGTTTTTTTGCAACTTTGATCAAGAATTTGTTTGAATGCTGGGTCAGTGTTCATATTTATTGTGCCAAAAGTCGTTTTCATAACAATTAGCAAAGGGTTTTAGTTGGATGAAACACAAACAAGCAAAATGATATGTCATTTCACTTAATTATCAGTCTGAGGGTAACAGTAAATATTGTGTTTGAACTGCTTACAATTTTAATAAAGTTTGGTTTTATAAATGTGGAGGATATGATATAGGATTTACCACTCTTAGGTGGACGGAGGGCCTTGAGCGGGTAAGCTATGCGAGAAGGTCTCTGAGGGCCTACGGTTTAACGTCCTTATCCGAGAAGACACGAAGGTCTAACCATCTACAGATGTTAGAGCAAAGGCAGCACCTTCTCCAAAATTATTTTAAGACCCTAAGTGTTGGTCCGGCCGGGAATCGAACCCCGGCCTCCTACACAGCAGACTGGCACCTTACCAACTAGAGTAACCAGGCGGTGGTTTTCGGTGGTGGCTCAACACACACTGAACTCTCAAGTCTACACATACATATATAACTTATAAGCAATACATCAGTTGATATAAAAATGATCAACAAAGCGTTCTCCCGAGGCGCCAGCAGGAAATGATCTTAAATACACGGAAACCTAATGAAGTAAAATAAATAAAGTCCGCGTTGATTACTAAGTTTGTAGTATATAGCAAGGGAAGCTGCTACTAAAAGACACGTATCTGATGAGCAAGTCAAACTCTATTCAATTAGAATTATGGTAAAACACGTAGGTAAGAGCCAACTTATAGAAAAACACATTTGATATTATCCGTTTATTCAACTACTAAATTTATTCAGTATTTTAATATATATTCACCGCGTACGCGGAATACTCTAAGTGACAGGGTATTCTGCAGTTAAGCCTTGTTGTTGACATAGCTTTCCATTTTAAATTGCACACAATGTGAATGAATTACTGAGTTCCAGACCTTTGCAAGCTCGTTTTGCATACAACTTGATACAACTAAATTTCTCAACCTCGAAAGAGCAAGGAACCTGGGTACTAGGGATTTTGTCTTGCTGGCGCTGCGATGCATCACGGGAGATAGAATTTGTCTGGTCGACGACGACGACTGAAAACAAACCCATTTCATGACTGGTCTTACCACAGGTACCCCAGTAATTAAAATGTTCTTCCTTTTTCTAAACTACAAAATTAGTAAATCACCACTCCACTTAGTAGTTAACGTATTTTCGATGCTAAAAAAATTGTAAAAAACTAGGTGAGTCATATAAGGCTTTATTATATTAACTGCAGTCTTGGTCAAGATTACTTGAACGCCCTCAAACTAATTGTCTAATGTTTTGTCGGCACAATCCATTTTGTATTCTCAGAATATATACAAGAATATTTTCAGCCTATTATGGGCATAAAAATAAGAATGTAAGACGATCTCGAAAATAAAATTAAGACCCTATATAATACCATCATTAAAACGCTGTTAAATACTAAGTCCTCAGTAACTTTCTGGATCAACATATAAGGTTATAGTAATGTACTACACAATAGCCGGGTACTTTAGCACATCACTACTTTATTATTTTATGGGAAATTCTGATAAAATCTAAATTCTTTTTCAAAAACTGATGTGCGTTCAATTATTCCCTTTGCGTGACGTTTCCCAGAAAAAACCCAGGCAATCTTGAAAATTTCTATCGCTTTGTAAACATAATTTGGAAGTGTTTTTTAGATGCATGTATTGCTAACCTGATATTCCTAACTCTTCCCAACTTTTTTTGTTTCTTATGTACGAGATAAATGCAGCCCGTAATTAATACCCTGACCCAAACCGATAACATACTGTTACGAGCACACTTATTTTTGTTTGAAAATGAAATGCAATAATTACCGGCAAAGTTTAAAATTAATGTTATATGATACTCGTCTAGGGCCTTTTTTTAAGTCTTTAAAACCTTAAAAGTTATATTAAATTGCGAATGATCTCTGCCTTTAAAAAGAAAACACACATAAGTAAAAAATAGAACAACAGAACACAAAAAGCGTCAAATATTTTCGCATATAAACTCTCAAGAAGGCAGCAGACGGCTGCCAAAAATTCAGTTATTTAGCTTTTTTTTAAAGAAAAAATATTTTAATATAGCATTTTAAGGTCAGATTTATATCTTCAAGAAAAACTTTTAATCATGAACACTGATCGCTCTAACAGTAAAATACACTTAGTTGTTTTATAAAAACAGTTTAGGAGTTATCATTTGTATATGCTCTTGTTTGTCGGCACGTTTTAAACTTCAAAAAGGTTCAAGAAAGTACACTACATCTTGGAGAAATGATGTAAATACCCAGATTTGCTTTCTGTCAAATGTGCTACCGCTATATATATGGTATACTGTGCTGTTCTGTTCATTACACATCTCGTTCGATATTGTCACAAGGCAAAATTCTAAGCTTGATTCTCAACTCACTCTTTTAATTCAATCTTGCGTAATTGTTTTAAATTAGCTTTCTATTGGCAATCAGTATCCACTGTTTTACAGTGCGTCTATCGTTCTATACATCTCTTTTGTTAAGTATATCATTCAACCCTAACACACAGTTTTTGTTTGCAGTTTTATTAGTTAAAACCCAATCACGCTTTCTGTCCTCTTTTGTAATCAGTTCGCTAGAACTAGAAGCACGTTCGGTCCCAGATCCATTTAAGGCTGTAAGTCGAATTCGGAGTTGTACTTTTGAAAGCGACTAGTGTACTACCGATGGAAACCAGTACAATCCATGCTAAAGTAGGTTCAACTAAAGCCAACTCCTCAATTAAATAGAAAAAAAGGTACCTTTAGTTTTACACATTAAATTTTCAGTGGGACAAGCTAGACGGAAAAGCATTTCGATTTTGGAAAACATCGAATCAAATGATTAAATTCTTTTTAAGCCATCCATAAGTCATGTATATGCATGGTTTTAAGATTGTCCCAAGCTTTCTTACTTTCAGCGTTAGATTTCTTAGGATTGGTAGAGATTTTGTTGTATCTGTCAGAATAAAGACAAGTATAAAAAATCAAAATGCAATTTAAAACTTTATATGGGGCAGACTTTTGGGGAACTTTCATTTCTCTGACAAAGGACTAACGATCGAAACGTTTTTTAAGCATTTTCTATCCGATTAACATGCAACTAACGATTATCTCAAAAACAAACACTGTAAGTTGACTTAATTCAGTCAAATACCATTTATGGACAATCTTTTACTTCTTGTATTATACATTTACCCTCGGCTTTGACGTTTATTATAAGCAGTGAATAAAAAATCGAGATCAGTTTCTGTATGAACCTATAAATGCAGACTGAGGCTCGCTCAGCCTTCATGTACAGTTGTATAATGATTTCTTTGTTTAACCTAGCGGTTTCGTAAATAAATTTTTCTTTTTTTTATTAGAGATGTTGTTGTAACAACGAAGACTATGAGTTTTATTTGGGACAGACTTCAGACTTTTTAGGGGGGTACTTTGGTTTTCCTGAACTGCTGAAGAAGGACTAAAATTAAAAATGGAAAAAGTCAACTCCTTACCGTACTTACAATAACCTCTGAGATGTGGCTAAGTTACACATTAGGCAGACGACTGCACTAAATGAAAGTTAATGTTGATTTTTGATCAATCGATTACTTAAGTCTCAAATATTTACTTGTGTTTTCTAAAAACAAAATTAAGTGCAGTCCGTGATTAATGAGCCTCTATTTAACTAGCAAGTTGCCCATGCAGTGCCCCAGCGCTACTCCACTCTTCATTAAATGCATGTTTTAATGTTTTCAGCAAATTTGAAAACGTCTATATTGTATAGTTAATAACCCATTAACCAGTCAGAAAGCAACTTGGAGTAATTCATCATAGCCAATATACGCATAGAAATCATACACCTATATAGATATCTGTGGCGTGATTAATTTAAAAACAGAACATACATTTTGTATTACAAAATGACAGTATCGGACGGGTTTTTCTCCTATCATTTAGTGATTTACATAATTCAATCCGTTTACAGAATGGCAACCTTCTTCAATACAAATATAAACTGACTTGCCAAGTTACTTAGTTACCAATTCGCAGCTTGGTTAAAATACTTTGCTTAGCCTTAGACTTATGATCTGCTACAGACGACAAGTTTTAATTATTTAACAACCGATAAATCTTTGATTTTGGCCTGGTTCAGTATCAACGTTTACAAACAGATTTTCTAACTGATAAACTGCAACAGACAATGTGTTTCTCGAAGCACTTTCGCCATGTTTGCAACTTTGCATGCCATTGTACATCTGTGTAACATCATCCTCAGCTCCCGCCATTATGGTGGCAAGTTGATAGTAAAGTGAAAAATGACCGGCGCAGGCGGAGTAACTCAAAAGGTTTATTTTAGAGGTGGTATCAACATTTTTAGCCAGTCTGCATGTTTACATAACTCGCTAATCCTACTTACGATTTTTTCAGTGACAAAGGTACAAATTTAACTGAAAGTGTACCCAAGTTGAACTGAAAGTTAAAATTTATATATCACACCCGCCTGAAGGAGAAATATCGAATTATAACATCTGTATTAGGGAGATATTTATGACACTGCCCGTTTTCATTAACTTTAATTTCGTGAATACTACAGAAGGCGTTCCATTATATACTGACTAATCAGTCATTAGCACAATTAAAATTTGATTTGAGGAATTTAAACTTGAATAATTTACAGTGGTTACATGTGTTCCGGATTAGTTTGTAATTTAGAGACTTACAACAGCAGAAAAATGTACAATTGATTTGGTGTACTAAACGATACCACATCGAGCAAATGTTTGCGAAGGGGCAAAGGTGAAAGCCCCTTGTTACAAAAGCATTTTGAAATCTATTATTTTGCAATTTCGTAAACGTTGAGTCTCAATTATTGCTTATATAAACTATTACAACAACTCTAACAGTATTTTCATTTCTGTCAATTCGTTGGTTATGGTTTCTTTTGTTTGAATCGACTTAAGTCTTATACAAAATGTATTTTCCTCTACTTAAAAGCAAAGTCCATGATTTAAGATATCATTATTTTTTTAATATTTCCTATCTGATTAACGCCATCTGTGTTTTTATACAGAAAAATTTATGATGTTATACAGGAAATACGAAAAGTTTTTTTGTTTCTGTTTTGTCTATATGTGTTTTTGAAAGCAGTCGGGTGTACTTTAAAAACCATTTAAAAGTAGTTAACATTTTCACTCATTATTTACAAATCTTGGTAAGTCAATAAACATGTCGTGAAATTAAGGTCGTTTCCGAACATTCCATGTTAGTTGAAGACCGTCAAACGCAACTCTATCCCAACCAAACTGACTTCCTTATAAGGAAGAAAGAGTTGTGATTAGAAAATATTTACTTGATATAACATAGTTTAGCGACTATAAGAGAATTTAAGACGATTCCATCTCCAAAATTTTTTACCAGTAATTTCAGTTTGCACTTTTCGCCTTGACTACGCTTGTTGAAATGTTTCTTTCATCTGTTTTTTGAATTTGTATCAAGTTTTGTTCTGGATAATTTTTAAAACTTTTTGACTAACTTGAAGTTCTTTAGAGTCTTAGATTCACAAACTTTGCTTCATAAACTGTTATGTTGCTTAAGACATCGTGGGTTTGAATTTGAATAACGGCCAATGTTATTTAGATTTTGAGTTCTAGAGATTTGCGGTTGCGATTAGCAATAATTTGCCCCAAACCATACCTTCATGGCAACTCGGAAGACTTTAAGTCTCTATTTCCCCATTCCAAAGAGAAATATTGCAAAGCAACGGTGTTTTTTTGTTGTTGCTCTGCCGGTCATCCATTTTTCTTGTAGAGAGGGGCGCATGGCTTGAGAGTTCTCCACTTTTCATTAACTATGTGATAAAGATCTTCCTTAGAAGGCACTAGGCCTTGACTAAACAGTACTGTCTCAAATTATGTTACTTATCATACACTGTTGAATCAGGCAAACTTAGTTGTTGTTATTTAGACTAAATAGGATGAAAATCAAATAACTTGTTGACCTTATGTGATCGACTTTTCAAGGCTCATTGAAAGTTTAAACAAATTACGAACCTTATCTGTAGTTTTTGAATCTTCTACGGTGGTCGCTTGGAAAATAGCGACAGGCAAAGGTCCTTTTGCGACGGTTTGTATGCTTGCATTCGAGACTTGGCTGTAAATGACATTTCCCAGAAGTTTATGACAGCACGTGCTATTTTGGTGGTCTTGGATTAAACCGTTTAACACTTTTAAAATGCGGGAAAGAGAGGCCATTTAACGAGTTAGCGAAAGAGGATTTATATCGTGCCATCAAGTTGAACGTTTTGAAAGAAACCCTCTAATCTGTAAAAGTAAATGTTTATACAGCAATAATGGACCAGCTCAAAGAAAACATATTGACATTTCGGAAAAACAAACCGTGTTCTTATCTTATCTCTTAACTATAATTGCCGCAGCTTTCAGATGCCTTCAACAGTACGAGACGAAATGTGATCTTCCTAATTGCCATAACAAGCACACCGAAATTGGGAACATATTGAAGGAAGCATTTTGTGTTTCCTTCATCAATTTGCCTTGATGACATCCTTGACATATTGAATGTGAAGGTTTTTCTGGTCAACCAATGACACTCCTTCATGCTTTGAAGCACGTCAGGAAACTTAACAAACTACAGACTCCACTCCAGATAGCAGCTAATTACAAAAACTGACTGGTTTCATGACCGCTTCACAAGCTTCCTGCGATTTCCTCCACGCCAAGAGCTCTGTTTGAAGTTATTTCCATTCACGAAATTTTAGCACTTGTTTGCGTAAAAAAAAGTTTCTCGAGTTGTTAGTAGTAAGAATGCTTCAAGGAAGCCACGGATTTAGTATTCCAACACTTGTTTCTCCCTGCCGCTTCGATGAACCAAACTGTATTACAACAACATCCTCGAGGCATGGACAGTATCCTGTATATCCACCACAGAGACCAAACATGATTCCAAACAGCCAGGTCTTACAAGAAATGATTTATCCCAATGATGTAGGATATCAAGGAATGATGCCTGAATACCAGACAAATCAAAGTATTCCTTCACCGGTTTCACCATGGATGCCCTCATGGCACCAAAGACAAAATTATCCAAGTTTTTTGAGCCATCCTCATCAAGGTATGTATAAATAATCATGCAGTTGATATTTAATGACTACCACTTAAATTAGGATCCTTTAATCCCTACCTCAGTTGATACCATCCACACAAGCTTCCAACGTAAAAAGAAAATAATTACTTTGTGTTTTATTTGTGTTTTTTTGTTGAATGATTGCTGAGGTAGTTTGTAAATTTTGTTTACACAAATCACAATGTTGGCGGGCGACAACAAAATGAGGTTCGCTCTTTAAGAGAGTTAAACTTAGTTCAAGCTTTAGATCGCTGTTCATATTTGGCACCGTTATCTTTAGCTGAATATGTATTAAACACATTTCGGATAACATCATCTATAAGGTACCCTTCAATATAAACTAATGTCCGGTTTGAAGTATATCTGATTTAATATATTTCTCGGCACATCGTCCTTGATTGATTGCTTTATTGTTGTCGTTTATAAAGAACTCAGATTTGCAGTTATCGATGCAGACTTCACTTTCAATACGAAATGATGTCGTCGCCGACAAAGTTACGAACATTTGGGAAAATCGTGTCATTTAGGAACGAAATTTCCTAATGAGGCCCGCATACCATTTATCGTCTTTAAAATCATTCCTTTTTTGCTAACTAAACAGCTTTTGAAAAAAATCCCTTTAACTCGATGATCAATGTGCTCTTGCTTTTTATTATGATTTTTTTTTTGTAGCGGATGATAAAAAATTTCGTGTTTAGCTTTCAATTATGATTAAAGTTCACTTTAAAGCTTTACATCCGATATTTTAATTCCGCTGGTTTTACGCAATAAATTGTACAATACTCTTACAAACAGATAAAGTTCCAAATACTCTTCGGCTTCTAAAAACAGCAACTTTTAAGTTCTGATGGGAAATGTGTAAACGACCGATAAGGCTTTATGATTTACACAGAAACATTTTGTGGCTATGGGCTAAATGGGATTTTGACGTTGAATGTTGAAATGCTAATGAAATCTTGAGACCCCTCGCACGCGCCCATTTGTAAGCGGTTTCTTCGTGGTATTTCCCTTTACGGCTCCACACGGATGCAACCGAACCGCTCTTAAGTGCATCTTTAAAAGTGTGACTGCACGAGAGATTTTGTTTCAGAACACTGGCGCTAAAACACGTGGAGACTTGAGTTGTTGATTATTCCATTATTGATTTAAACACGAAATGTTTTCTTTTTGAAAATGATTAAAACTATTGTAAAGTATATTTACATGCCACGTGAAACTAATCTTGTGGCATTCAACTTGATTTGTTCGTTTCTACTTTAAAGACTTTCATAAAATAACACTTTGGGTTTTTTCTTGTTTAGATAAAAACTTTTAGGGTGGTCTTCTGTCCAAGTAGAACTCTTTAGGAAATTAGCGGTTTGTTGTGACGAGGTGTCGGGCAGAGCAAAAAATTAATCGAATTAGCGGCTCCAACTTACTTTGCGCTTTGAGGTCCTTCCAAACGATAGCTTAACCTTTGCCAGAAAATCAAAAACTTGTTGTGTTTTCTCATTAGGTGAAGGTTATTATGGATACAACGGTGAAATGGTCGATTATGAAGATCAGAACAGCTACCCTCAAAAGCGAAAACGAGCTCGGACAGCTTTCACTGCGGATCAGTTGAAGAAACTAGAAAAAAGATTCCTCGCAAATCATTATATTGTTGGTGAAGAAAGGCAAAAAATTGCCGACGATTTAGACTTATCAGAAGCACAGGTCAAAGTTTGGTTTCAAAATCGAAGAACAAAATTTAAGAGAGACCAAGAACTGGAGAAACTCGGAAAAACCAAAAAGCGAAAAGGTGAGCATCACATTCGAAAATGGCAGCTGACAACGCGACACTTTGGGCCAGAAACAAACCAACTGTTTAGCGATCAAAGTGATGAAGAACACGATCATTCTGTGTAAATAAACATAATTAAAGTCAATTAAAAATAAATCCGGTGTTTGCAAGATGAAAAAGCAACGGAATGGAGATATGTAGCCGGTTCTCTAGATAGCTGTATCAGGGAGCTTTTGTGCCTTGTAAATGGTTGCAGGGAACTGAATTTAAACAAGCGGTCAATTTCCGCTTACAATCATCTTAAATGATTAACTCAAACGAGGTAGAGATTATGTTTCTATCAAGCTATTTTATCAAATGCTCAAAGTAAAGGGTAACTATTAATCAATCCAACATAGCAAAAGGCCAATTTTTGATGGTGTCTTTACATCTACATCAACTTTCTTAATAGGTACAATTACCCTTAATATTTTCAGTAGATGTCATGTTTTTGTCCATTAATGTTTTGTCTCTTAAGGATATATTTTTGCTTTTGTAAATAGTCTTAATATGCGCCCTTGACAGGTTTTTAAACAGCTAAACATAGCAAATATCACAAAAAGCCTAAAAGTTGGTAGAAACCTCTTTAACAAATGCGTTATTAAGAAGTTTGGAATGCTCGACAAACTTAACTATTGATTACAAATCAACTTAATTTGATTCAAGTTTTTTGTGAATAGTTCTATGTATTTTATTTAAAAATTCATTGTACAACAACAGATTTATACCCATGACTTATGTTGGGTAATAAAAAAAATTCAGATCGTTTCAATGGAACGAAGATAAAACTTCATTTGCTAGCGATATTTTGATTGTCCAGGTTGAACAAATATGGACAAATTGTCCTTAATTATGATCATATTAACGGGTTGGTTAAATCTTCTAAAATAAACAAGTGCGGGTTGCCATAATCTGACATATGTTGTTTGTTTTTATTTTCTGCTTCGTTAAAGGGATCGAAAGGGATTTTTGAACTGTCTAGATAGAATGAAATACAAGAAATTGGGTTTTTGTTTCTAACGAAAATAAGCTTAAGTAAGATTTCACTAAAATACCATGTTGAAGGTCTAAGAAGTTTAAAAGAGCTTATGTAAGGTTATTACAATTGCTGCTGAATTTTTAATTTTTCTCACCGCGTTTGAGGTGACGTTACGACGGACACTAGATTAGATTGACGCAACAAATAACAGCACAAAAACACAAAACAAAACGGCGTTAAGCGATCTTTTATTCCACGTTTCTTTAATTAAAGATGATTAATCTTTTTGATTACATGTGTATGGTTTTACTGTAAACTAAATGGACAGTTAATAATAGAAAGATTGGGAGCAGCTTTTTAAAGTTATTTTTGTTCTCATAGTCGCTTTGAACATAGTTGATATTTATCGTTCGGACATTCGTGGAATTTAAGGGCGTTATGTAAACTGGACCACTTGCAATACAAAACGCCATTAATCCGACCAGGCGAACATTGGAAACGTCGGTTCTCAAGCTATGATTTTCAGAGCTGTCTGGACTAATATCTTTTTAAAGAAAGATTTTTAGCTAATTTCAAGTGGCCGAGATAAACAGCCCGAAGTAAACACGACTTGAATTTTAATCACATCAAGATTTACACGTTAGGAGTATCTCATTACGGCCTTATCTCTCGCATGCACGAACTCTTCAGTTGAAGGTGAAGCCTGTTTCCGATAGGCTGATTGACGCCAAAAACCTGCGCCCTATTTTTTTCCCTACAACACAGGTGATTAATGGATGAAAAATGGATTTTGTATGTGATAAATCGATGTTAAAAAAAATTCTATTTTTTTTTATCACATCACATCACAAAGGTAGTAAATAAAAGACATAAACGTAAAATTTATGCTGGCAAACATAAAAACAAAAAATTTATAAAGCAATGGTTAAATTCATTACAAAAAAAAGTCAAATTGACCGACTAGTTTTCGAGCCCGGGAAAAAATTGTACTTCATTATCGGTTTTAAAAGACTGAGCTTTTCAGGTAAACGCCTGACAACTTTTCCCAGGTGCTAGTTGCCTATCAAAAAAATAAGGGCTGATTTTCACTCGTTTTCACTTTTTTTTAATGAAGTGAGGCTGAAAGCTGCTCAAGATTTAAGTAAGAAGTAATGCTACAAACGTACACGAAGCTAATGAAGAGTAAGGAACTGTTATTTTCTCACCGCGGAAAATCATGGAAATAACTTGTTTTTGTCAGCTGTTTGTCAGTCCAAAACCGCCTAAAGTGTGCAATTACAAATAATCAGTGTATATCACGTACCATGCCTTGTTTATATATCGTAGAAGATGAACGGTGCACGTCTTTTCGAAAGGCAGAGACTTGCATCTTCTCAAATTTTACAAATGTAGGGAATGAAGAAGATATCTGAGCAACATGTAGCCTCGGCATAAAAATTAAGCTGGAATGTAATTTCCTCTGTATCATTTTTTGTTCTTTGAAGTTCGCTCATACCTTTCTATATAAGACTAAACTAAAATAGCGAGATCGGAAACTGACGTTGGGTTCAGATTTTACAAATAAAGCTAATACGCAATATATAAATATATTTTTAAGCAACTCCATTATCAGGTGTCAGCCCTGAAGTTGCTTAGTTGTTTTAACAAATTTGTTTTTTTTTTTAAAACAATCTTACACTTTATACTAGTATTAATCGTTTGTGCTAAAAAACAGCGGATATAAAGAAGATGTTTTTCTGTCGTAACATGGCATTTTCCTGAAACCTTTTCTAATTGTTTACATTTTGTAAATTTCATTTATGAAAATTCTTCGAAGCATCCATTTGAGCCCTCAGGGTTGCTATGCCAGTTTCTTATTTTTCTAGCAAAGTTCAGCCTTCAACATGAACAGTTTAATTGCTTTTATAAAAATAGACGTGTATGTGAAAAAAATATTAATTAGCAACAACAAAAATTTACAGAGTAAACTAAAAGCAAAGTATAAGGAATGTCACTGGGGATTAAGTTAAAATTACCAAAAAATGATGAAAAAACAAACACACAAACAAAAAAATTAATCGCAAAATTCTTAATTCTTAATGCTTAGGAGATTGAAGTTGCATTACACGACTGACTTGATAGGAAAAATGAAATTTGTTATCTTTTTCGGAATACCTTGTTGCGGTCTATTTCCAGTCAAGAGTCCGCCTAAGATAGTTGCTGTTCTAATATCTGGTCAAACAATCTGAAGTACATTTATCTACGTGCGAATCTCAATCGAGGACTAAATCCTATCAGTGTTTTTTGGGTATTTCTTAAAATAAAATCTTATTCACTGGGTTATTCAGGACTTGCATCGCTCGTGTTTCGCTTTAGAATCTTCCTAGGTTGTTGATTTTAAAAAAACGTTGAGTTCACCCAAAACTTGCAAAATTTTATAATTATAATAACAAAAACATGAAACCGAGCGTTCAAATTTGTGCATCTGAAACTAAATGTTTTTGTTTATTTTTCGTATAATGGCCGATTACTTCACCTTTGAGGCCTTAAACCCCTTCTTTTGCGGTAGAGTTTACTCAAAAACGACTTAAATTTTACTAATTTTGCGAAAAAGATATTACATCGTTGTGAGGGTTACAGTTACACGTTATGAATACTGATCCATTTTTTTCGACTTCTTAATTCTCATTGGAGTTGCATGGAACTATTTTTTTGTTCAAATAATTTCAATAGTTCAAATCAGTCTCAGTGGTTGCCTGTAAACGGACAAATATGTTTTATCACGCGTTAATTAGTTGGCTCCTAACTTATTTGAAAGTGATACATATCAGAGAGAAATAATTTATTTGAAAAAGTGACGGCTTCAAACAGGTAACATTCAAAGTTTTAAGTTATACATAATGTTAAAGGCCAGTGCAGTGGCACTTAATAAGTGGAAATGACTGCGCATGCAAGGTAAACTAAAGTTTAGCCAGTCTTATATTTATCGAAAGTTAGAGTCAAAAAAGATTAATTTCACCAAATTTGGAAAGTCAAATGTTTGAACTCAACTTATGGGGTAAACTAAAAGTTTGAATTTAAATCTTTGAATAGTTGTTCGATTAAATCTAACTCTACGCCCAAAATCTACGTAAATACCTCTTTGGCATTAGGAAAAGCTTCTTATTGCCTAATGGCATAGTTGGAGGAAACAATTCAAGTAGCTTTTATTTTGGCTGTCATTCCCCAACTTTGTAAGCGGTAATCATAATCGATTAAGTTGCTTTAATTTAAAGCAAAACCACTGAAAGATCTGCCAAATAGCTTTTCATCAACTAACCCACTGTTTGTATTTATTCTCTGATATCTGAATGAAATACCAAAATAAAGATATCATTATACCAATAATTACTCATTACACAGTTTTTTATAACAACATTTACTTTTTGATTAAGACTGTAAGTTCAGAGTTCAATATTTTGAAGATTACTGCTTTAAAAGGTTTTAAACATATTCTTAAAAATAATTAGTAGTATTTGACCCCACAATTATTAATTCAGCAGGATATTTTTTAGTATTCACATTCCTAAATTTCAAAACCAGAATGTTCGAAAACCTTGTCTGCACCGAGACAACGAATGTCCAAAGATGAAACGGATGTTGTTCGATATAAAACTGAAATACAACACCAGTACTACTAAAGATAGAGCTGTAACCAGGATAAGACATAATTATTAAAATATAAAAACGTTCTCTGGTTTAAAAAGTTAAAAACAC
>JAOEHV020136821.1:0-14488 GCA_025447995.2 Isaurus tuberculatus | reverse complement strand
TGCTAAAATGTTCTAAAAGTTTTGACAACGCGCGCCGAAATGAGCGGGAAAAACAAAGGAATGACGTCAGCGATATCTTCACTAGTGTGGATATGGAAAATATGTCACTCATATCCCAGATGTAGTTTCATATGAAATCTATGAGTGGCGTATTTTCCAGTAAAACACTCATATCTATGTAATAAAGACGAATATGACACTGCTGGGGCTAAAGGCCCAAGCAACTGGAGGGATCTGGAGTCATGAACACCCAGAAAATGTTAGAATTAAGTACATGCATATTCAGTTCAAAAGTTCTTGCATATTAAGGATTAAATACTGAAAAACGAGGTGGCTTTTTGAAGGTCAAGTTTCTGTTTTGTGCCAAATTGTAAGACATAAAGCGCCACTGAAATAAACTAATATTTACTTATTTTTTTGAAGCCATGGGTAAAAAAAGGCAATTCAACTTGCTTAGTTTTTGAAAAGTAGCTGATACTAGCTATGGAATGCCACAGTGGACAAACGTGGTTGAGATTATTTTGCTGGAGCTGAGAATTTTTTTTTGATTCGAGAAATTTTTACTTAAGTTGAGAATTAATTTGAGTTGAGAAATGTTTACTCGAGTCAAGAATTTTTTGTCTTTGAGTCAAGAAATTTTTACTCAAGTCAAAAAATTTCTTAGTCAAAAAATTTCTACTCAATTCAAGAAATTTTTTCCAGGTTGAGAATTTTTTACTCAATTTGAGAATTTTTTGGTTGAGTTGTGAATTTCAATTGAGAACTTTTAAACGGCATGCTTTAATGTCTTAATTGTTTTCATTTTTCACATGCTTGTGGTTAAACATGGCTGCTGACAGATCCCTCCAAGCTGTTGGATGATCCTGCTGAAGTAGATGTAGTAGTACACCATAATGTTTTAAGAAAAATACTGTATGATTGAAGCCTTCAGTGATGATAAAGCATTAAGATACTATTTGGAAGTAGAATTCATTGACAAGAGGGGAAGGTTTGCAGATGGTAGGGGGACTGGAATCGCAGGAGATGCACTAAGTATTTTCGGAGAGAATTTAATTTCAGTTCCCTTGTAACTGGGGCTTCTGAAAAAGTGCCTGCCATCCACCATGAGTTCGAGAAGAGTGAATGACAAAGTGTTGCTTGCATTTTTGCTACTGGATTTGAAAAGATGGGTTACTTCCCTAAGTACTCCTTTGTCAAGAGTATTAGTTCCTTCCTGCCTGTATCAAGAGGAGATGCTTCCAGTACTATGGCTGATATAATATTTTCATCTGTACATCTTTATAGAAGAAAGTGAAAGCCTGGAAAGAAGTTTGTCTGATGATTGTGAAGATGCATCCACAGATGGATCCAGAGGTCTTCTCTCAGCTTACAAATGCTTTAGTTAGAAGGGTTGACAAATCCACCATAGTATTAGTAACGATAGTAAAAGAACTAGCACACCAAGAGCTGATCCATAAATATCTATAATTAAAACTTAGATTTTCATTTGAACTGATGTCTTTTGTTGTCTTTAAAGAGGGCAAAAAAAATGCTTGCAAAAAATGTGTGGTGACTGTTTACTCGTGGTACCACGAGTCAAGTTTTGGGCTCCATTTCTTCTTCTTTTTTCTTTTCTTTTCATGTCGCGATTAGCGATTCGGTCCAGTGACTGCCATATTTGGGACTTGTCCCCGGTCGCACGTGATTAATGGCTTCAAGGGTTAAAATAACTGAATGCAACCGCTCGTACCACGAGTAAAGGCTTAATGAGCCTCTTGTTATCATATATTCTGTATTAATTTTTGTCCTGTGAAGCAGCAAGGATTGATTACACTACATTTGGTGTGTTTCATTTTTCTCTTTCACTAACTTATGGTTTTCAGTAATCAATTAGACTTGATGTCTTTGTAATCATATGGGAGGTCAAAGTTTCTTAATTAGCAGCAATACACTACTTCATACTTTTAAAACAGTACAATTATTTATTAACATAAAACTAGGGATTTTTTATGCCTGTATATACTTTATAGATTTTCCTTCTTGAGTTCTGTTTTTGACCAGAATAAAGTTTGCCATTTTAATTTTATGTTCTGTTTAGATGCAGTGGTTCAGTAGAAAGGATATGCTTTCAATTTTAAAATTTTTGTGTAATTGTCATAACTTTATATATGATATTGAACAAATTTATAGCTATGTTTTTTTGCTCAATTATGACTTGCAAACTTGTACGAATGCAACACAAGTAAAATAAACATGTTATGTTATTTCTGGAACTTTGCACTTAGATATCAACTAAAACCAAGATCAGGATTTTCAATTTGAACGTTAAAGCTGTTTTGTTATATGGGGCAGAATGACAGAAAGTGCAGTGAAGAAACTACAGACATACATAAATTATTGCCTACACAGGATTCTTAAATTACACTTGACAGAGAAGATCACCAATGAAGAGCTATGGAAAAGAACCAATGAATTGCTTAGTATCAAGAAACAAGTAAGGAAGGGGAAGTGGACACAGATAGGCCATACACTGAGAAGGCCAGCAAACAGTATAACCAGACAAGTGCTGCGTTGGAACCCGCAAGGTAAAGGAAGAGAGGTCACTTTAGAAACACCTGGAGAAGAGACACTGTGAAAGAGATGAATGCACTTTGGATATAATTGGAGGTACCTAGAAGAATTAGCAAAGCACAGAACGATGGAGAGCATTTGTCAATGGCCCATGCTCCAATCTGGAGTCATGGGTGTTAGCTAAGAAATGTATGATACAGTATCTTGGGACGATGACGCTTGCTTCTACAAAAAATATTGACTTCATGGTAATTGTTAATGCACTCTTAAATAATTAGCAATACTGCAGTAATGTGTGATTCTATGATTACCATCATCTAACAAAGGATTTGGTTCAAGGATCTTTATATCATTTGCTTGATGGTCAGTTAGCTAAATGCTACTTTCAGGGACAACAACCATATTATCTGTCTCAATTTCTGTCACTGGGCCATCAGGGTCAATGCCATACATGGAAACATCACCAACATCAACACTGTCCACCCCAAAGGGAAACAACCCTGAGTACCATAATGACAGCAGGGACATGCTTCTCATGGTACATAGACCATGGTAATTCCATTGGGAGGTAAACTCATCCAATGAAGCCTGCTCATACATAATATAGTGAAAAGAAAACAAATCATGCTCATCATTTTAATTAAGAACAAAAAAAAATAACTGTTTTCCATAAAAATAAAGAGATCGATATAAAAGGAAGAAACAACCCTGTTCATTCAGACCATAGCCTTTCAATTCTTTGGTTGTGTACACTGTGTCCAGCAATAAAACTTCCTCTACTGAGTCCCTATGATCAATCATGAATCTAGCAATGTCTACATTTTCTACACCCTTATCCCCTCTGACACGAGATAGAAGCCTGAACCTCAGTATGCAGTGTGTTTCATAAAGCCGGTACACCGGTAAATTGTACCAACATTCCCTGACAGCCATACTGGTTTTCCCCAACTCGAAAGTTCAAAATAATTCTGGGGATGTCCCCAGACCTCTCTAGATACTTGAGCTTTTGGTGCTTGATGACCTCGTACCCACTCCAGGTGTACCTGCTTTCCCACTTAGTGTACCCTACTTCTCAAGCCTTAAGAAACACACTGGTATGCCATCTGTAAAACACTGTAAGGTTGTTTTTGCAAAGTTGTTTGTGTAGCACTTGAGTCAAATTATAGCTCTGCTATAGCCATCTATACAAAACAAATCTTCAGTGGATGAGCTTATGACTTGAATGTACTGCATGTGCTACAAAATTAATGGTTTGGTTTCCTGACATTGTAGATGCGTCTTTGAATTGCATATCTATGCCTGATAGCATGATTTACTGGATCCATTCTTTGCAACCATTCCCAGATTTCCCACCGTTCTATTAAATACCATGTGCTCTTAAAGCTTCTTGTATGTTAATTTTACCAGAAAAGGGTGTCAGTCACAAAATATACTTTATATTCCAACCTAATTCTTCCTCAGTAAACTTAGTGTAGTCAGGTATACAATATTCTGCCCTTCTTCTGGAGAGAGAGCTCTGGCAGAGACACCTAAACACCTGGCAATAGCAGCCCACTGCATTCCTGTACTTCGAAGTAAGTCAATTTGCTCTGCTGTTTTTAAGTATTTTGGTCTTCCCCCCAGTACTTCTTTCTCGAGGTGGTACACAATGATTGTCAATTTCTGCATAAGAAATTGCTATCTTTTCCCTTAATATATTGCATAGCACTCCCCATAGATTTTCAATTTACACTTTTATCTCCAAAAATCCATGAAAATTGGAGAGAAACAACGAAAATGCAGTGAGAATTTGCATGTGGCCTTCCAATCTATTGTGTAAGAATTTCCAATTTCTGTCGTCTCCAGGATTATTATTTTCTTCAATACAGGATATTTATTGCAACAGCAACAACAAGAAACTCTCCAGTTCTTCAGAATTACCATCTGTTCAGTGATTTGATTAAGTTCAAACATGTATGAAACAAATAAAGGAACAGCAACTGTCAATGCTATTTGAGACAGGAAATATAAATGCATGCAGTGTTCTGGCTAAGCCAAAATGACAGGGTGCAGCGCCCTGTCGTTTTTCTGTGCACCCTGCCATTTTCCTCCAGCGCCCTGTTGTTTTTTGTGATCCTGTACATTGTCTCAATGAAGATTTGAGACAGAAACCCGATATTTTGAGGTTTCCACACAATATTTTCCAAGTTATTTTCAACGAAATTCAAATGATTGCAATCGCTCGAAAACAATTGATTTCAGACACTAAATTCCTGAGCCACAATAATTGGTCAGCAGATTTTTTGCGCGTTGCCTTTTGTGTTCTCATCAACGTCATGGTTTTGCATTGAATATTAATGAAATGCAAATCCCATATCATGCGTATTAATGATATGTAAATTAGGGTGCTCTGTCGTTTTTTAAAGCTGGCTAGAACACTGGCATGGTAACCAAGCCAAAATTTTGTGGCAAACTTCTAGACTTGAATAAAATTTTCTCTTTTTGAGTAAAAAATTCAAAACTCAAAAAAGTTCTCGATTTCAGTAAAATTTATTGACTCAAGTAAAAATTTCTCGACTTGAACAAAAACTTCTTGACTTGAACAAAAAATTCTTGATTCAAGTAAAAAATTCTCAACTTTGAAAAAAATTCTCATCTAGAGTTATAAAACTTCTTGACTTGAAAAAATCTCATTTTGAGTAATATTTTTGCACCTTTTAAACTTCTTTCGCTGACTGAGGGAGCCTGGACTAGAGGGAACCATGTGTCGTATTATCAGTATTCCTGCTTTGAAACACCTTATAGCAAAAATATTGTACAAATAAAAATAAAATATTAAATAAATAAAATTTCTCGACTTGGAAAAAATTCTCAACTTGAGTAAGAATTTTTCGACTCGAGAAAAAAAATTTCAACCACTTCTGTCCAGTATGGCATTCCTGAGCTAGCATCATGCAATGCCTCATTTTGAAACCTCTGCTTTGTCAATCTATAGCACTTATGCTGCAGAGCTCAAAATAAATTCTCACATTAATTTTAATTGCAAAAGGCAATTGGTTTTACCCCAACCAGTAATGGATTCTTTGATGGTGGAGCATAAAATTATACTGTAACAACAAAAACTAATATCCCCATTTAGAGGAAAATACACTCTGATCTGCTTTAAAAAACAATTCCCAAATGTGCTTGCAAGATTTCACTAACTAAGAATTTGAAATGAGTACCCTGGGTTTTAAAAAATTTTGAAAGGAACTGAGGATAAAACTGCATAGTACAGTTATCAATAAAATTATCTAACTAATAGAAACCAATTAAATGCTGAAAGGTATAAACAATACTAGATCATAATCTTGTTGTAATTGGCAAAACATGGATTCTTTTAAACCCTCTGAGAGAGAATTTAAACAATAGAATTAAAAGTTAACTCCTGAGGATACCTGAGAAAAGGATAGCAATTGAATATCGAAACTCCTGTCTGGCAACCAAAGATCTTAAGCTCGCACACAAGATATTTCTAAATCTTTTGAAACAAAGAAGCTCCAATTAACTTACCCATCCTCCTTGTCTTTCAATAAACTCTGCCGTTGTTTCCTCAATAAACTTAAAACAATAACCTGCGAGCAAATCTAATTGTGTATCATCAAGTTCACCAAAAACAGCGATCTCACGAGCAAAATAACATAACAAGGCCACTTTTGACCAACCAACAATTTTCGTATTAAAAGTCACTTTATACGCCGCTTTTTTGAATTGCTCATAAGTCAAATCATCAGGTTGATTGCAGACTAGCTGCAAAGGTTCATCAAGTAAATCAGGATACCTTTCCATAATTTCAAAACCAATAGTTTCTAGTTTTTCAGCCACTTTGCTTTCAGGTGAAAGAACAGGCGATGGAAGAGCATACGTTGTGTCCACTGGTTCGTTGGGTAGCTCAAGTTGGCGTGGCCGTGAACTAACAGTCTCCTCTTTCACAACTAATACTTGTTCTTGTTTCTTCCCCTCAATACTAAGAAAAGTAATAAAAAAATAATACTTCAGTTTCGTTTGCGATTTCTCAAGACAAACAAATATTAAATAAATATAAATAAATTTGTTATTTAATGTCTTTAAGAGCAGGGAGTGGGGGCTCAACCTCCCTAGCCAGAGGCTAACATTTAAAAAGTTGACAACACAGACTTTCGTGTTGAATCCGATTCAATTGAGGGAGGAAAACTGGAGATCCCAGCTAAAAACCCTAGAAGTCAGATAAAGATTGGCAAATCTCAGCCCACATGCAAAACCCATGATTCGAACTCAGGTCCTTAGTGGTAGGAGGCATGAGCAATTGAACCACTGGGCCAACCTGACTCCCCAACAATCTGACAGCTACACTTATTTTATTTTTGAACACAAAAATTTAAATTTTTTACGTCACACAGGTTTAGCCAAACACACCTTGAAACCAATCAGAACATAAATTACTATTTGAATTCAGAGAGAGAGATGTCATCAACAAAATTTACGTTATTGATCATATGCCCCAGTATTTGCTTGACTCCTTTTGTTAGGTTTTTCTTATCATCTAGTTTATATATAAAGGGAATAAGAAATAGGGACTTCCCTGTTGATATCACTACTTTACATCTGCCGATGACATGACTCTAGACTTCATAATGAAATACCTTTACGAGAAATGAAACCATCTACTTTACTGTCCCTGTATTTCCTGAACTTCTTTTGTAGTTTTTTTAATCAACAGTTAAATTATCAGGGTTGCCACTTATCAGAAAGTTAAAAATTCCCTGACTTTTCACTGACATTTAAACAGTTTTCACTGACTTTTTAAAAAAGAAACAATCCATGTTTACATTAGCTTTAGCTTCTTTTGCAAGTCATCGATATTGTTATCTTCAGTTTCAATCTCTTTCCGCTTTTCGCGGGATTTTGAGCGCGTCGAGTGTCAAATTGATCGGTTTCCTTGCTTTGCAGCATACCTTTCGTCTTTTCCAGAGAAAAATGCTTTCAAAAATCTTACAGAAAACTTATTAACTATAAACTGGAAAACAGAATTCCCTGACTTTTCCCTGACCTTGAAAAATTTTCGTTTTTCCCTTACCGTGGCAACCCTGATTATGTATAGAGAGAAAAAGAATTTATATAAAAATTCCCTGTATCTACCACCCTTTATATTTAAGGCCAAACAAAATAATATGTGTGGTTCCGGTCACCTGACCGACCCTAAATTTTCTAGTGCAAAATCGCCAACCCTGTAATATTTTATTGCTTCTTTTGCAATATTTTTGAAAATTTGTTTTCTTCTGCAAGTTCACTGCTGTTTTTTTTATATTATTTAAACTGAATCCAGCTAAATAAAGTTTAGAGACTTAAATATTTAATCCACTTTTTGGTGTAAATGTGCATAAGGGCTGAGGTTCGTGCTGGTTTAACCTGTCTGACGTGTCGGATACTGTCGGATTCAGATCTCATCTCCAGATGGCAAAAATGGCAGCAACCGCCATGCTTTCTAGCATGGTCTGCAGCCGATTATTTAGTCTGACAATAAATGCATCTGGATGTTGTTGTCCATGAACATCTGCATGGTAATATAAATGTTTATTTAATATATTCAAGGAAAAATTCAATTTTTAAAAAATATAATTTAAAAATAAAATAAAATATTAATTCTGAACGTCCGACCCTAATTTTTTCAGAGTATGTGACCGGAACCACACATATTATTTTGCTTGGCCTAATGATAAAAGCTTCTGTCAAGATACAATTATAGATATAAAATGTCTTTGTAAAATATAAAATGAGTTGGGGTAAAATTTTTTAATGTCTCAGGATATGTCCTGTTGATACTATTTCAAAACCCATAAATTACCCTATATTTGGGCTTTTTTACTTATCTATCAAGAATGAATACAAAATAATGGTCATTAGTATATATACAAACTTGCTGACCTTCATGTTTTGCACATTCTGATTGGTTCACTCTTTTAGTTTATTGGGCATCATTCACCTACCAGGTGATAATTTTTGTGCACAAAATGGTGGGTGCAAATAGAAGCAAAAAAATTGCAGACAAGAAACAACCTAACTCTTCTATCACTTAATAGTCCACAAAGTAGTGACTGAAAGTTTTCCAAGGTAAGGAAAAAGTTTCAAACTTGTTTTTTTCTTTTTTTTTTCTTGTAGAATCTTAATAAATGTTACATTTTACAGTCAAATCAGATGTTCTTTTGATGACAACCTTGCAAACTTCCGATAACATTGGTAATCTGATTGGCAGTTTGAGCAGAGCAAGTTGCAACCTCTGTGAACAATTTGCTCAATTTATTTCATACCACGTGGCTACAACTGTGATTTCTCATGAAGATGTTTCAAGTGCTGCTGCAATATTTTGAGGATAGATTTCCAAGTTTTTATGTTGAGAAGCCACTCAGCAACTACAACGAACTTCTTGATTGCATGAAAAAAGCTATTCCAGTTCTTCAAGGCATAAACGAGAAACATATATGTCCCCTGTTACAGAAGTTTGTTCACAATACTGGATACCGTTTTTGGCGACAATCCAATAACTTCTGCAATTTGTGTCTGTTTTACACCAGACGACCACAAGGCAATTACTTGTTCCCTTTTCTCAAGCGAAGTAATATAATTGCAATGTATGTGAGCCATGGAAGCTACAAAATTTGCAACTTACATATAAAAAAAATTGAAAATCATGTGTGTGGATTGCAACCCGCTCCGCTCAAACTGCCAATGTTGTGGCAGAACTTTGCACAGTTGTTATCAAAAGAACATCCAAATTGACTGTAAACAGCAATATAAGTTATTAGTTTGTAAAAAAGGCAATATTTCTGACACATTTTCATGATAAAATTATAAGACAAACATCAAAAAGTCACATGGAGAAAGTGTAGCCACAATTCTTGAACAACACAAGCTCTGAAGCACAAACACCTTTGAGTGCCATTCAAGACTGCTTCAAGCTTCAGCAGAATGTTTCCATCCAAGAAAATCTGAATGTTGGCATTGCTCCACATTAACAACTCCACCAGCAAGCATATGGCACAATTTCACCAGGAAATTTTACAAACTGTTTATTCAATTTTCACTTCAAATGAACTCTGAATGCTTTGAATTTTTCTTTTGTCCTTGTTGAAGTTTATTCACTTTTTAGCTCTGTTTTAAGAAAAATGTATAGCTTTGAAATGTCTCTTTCGGCTAAAGTTCTTTGAGTAAACTGTAAAATTACTGGGATTTTTCACACATGAATTGAAGTACAGTATGAAAGTGAGTCTCTATTTGGCACATCAACAGATTAAAATGTAGTTTGGGAGAAAATGAAAAAAAAGGCAGAAAAATTACAGTCAAGTTTGTATATTCTAATACAATTATCCTCTTTAGTCTTGGTGAGTAGTAATTTTTAGAATATGCCACAATTCACCTCAACTTCCGAGAATAATTTTCTAGTTATTGATTTTCCCTCAAAAAAAAAGCTAAGAGTTTTACTCTCGAACTATCTTGCTAAATTCTTTTTACTGCTAACTTTATTTAAATAATTTAACTTCAAATTTTTTGCTGCAATTCTAATACACCTCACTGCAAAACGGTTATAAAAAAAGTTAAATTGGAATTTCATGTAACACTCAATAGATCACAAATTAGACTACAAATTATGCATTAATGAAACTTTAACTGGAACAGTGCTGAATTAGTATTGTATTGACAGATATCGGGTTTTGATTTTTCGAATCACATGAGAAAACTTTTTCGTGCTTGCTTTTTTTAACTTTTTGGCTCAATTCATAAAAAAATCAAAACTGATAAATCACAGCCGAAATGAAAAATACTGCTTAAATTTTTTTTATCAATAACAAAATAAAAATAACAAAAAAACATTTACAGGGAAATCTACTGTACTGCATATGAAATATAAATGACATCGAAGCAAAAGCTGAAAATAAATATGACGAGAGTTTCTATTTAGTAATCAAGTGAGTGTCAGAATTGACCTGAACAATATGTTAAAATGATGCTTTAATTAAGTGTTTTAGAAAAAAACAAAATGAATAATTTAAGAAAACGATTAGAACATTATCACAGAGTTGTTTATTTGTTGTGATTTCATAATATAAATAACACACCAAGTTTAGACAACACTGTTAAACAAAAATCATACTCCAATAAACAAAACTAACATTTCAGTCGCTCCTTTTGCTTTTAGAAAAAATATATATTTGCAGTTTTGGTAAAACTTCGCGAGATGTTATTAAACTATGGCATAAACATTTAAAAATTGTTCAATGCCCAACACGACAAAAACCGCTATTAACAGGTACTTGAAAGGTTCGGCAGTTTTCAACATTTAAAGTTTAAAAACGCATGTTTTTCTTCAAACTCGGTAAAACGTAAAAATTTGCAAGCGACTCGGTAGTACTCTACTGTAAGTGTGCAACAGGAAGGATTCTGTTTAACTTACCGTAGTTCCCCTGGTCTAATATGTCTGAGTTTCCTTATAGAATCGAAAGACTCGATGTCTCTTTTGAGGTTTAACGACAATTTCCTTCGAAGAGGAAGCGCCATGTTTTGAAAACGCTTTCTCCTGTGTTCGTGTCTCAAAGCATCACTAGCGCTCTTGGAAACTCTTTTAATTGCCTTTCTTAGTATTTCGGGTCTATTTTCAGTTTGTGATAAATTTCTCGCGGTTAACTTTTCGACTGGTTGTTTGCTTAGAAAATCTAAGATAACAAGACGAGTTTCATCACGAATACGCTCAAGAGAAACTGCCTTGGACATATTTTTGTCACATTTCCTTTTTAAAGGCTTTTTCTCGTCTTCCTCAGAGCTTGATTCTGTTATAATTTGGAGATTAGGATCAGATTGTCCAACGCGCGCCATTTTATGTCACACAAATAAAGATGTCTCACAAATCTGTAAACTTCAGCTGCTGGATCATGGTACGTAAATTAGTTGAGGCCACGTGGGGGGGAGGGGAGGGGAAGGGTTTAATAAGTAGCTATCGCTAAATGCCAACAAGCAATGCAAAAAATGGATATTTTAAAGTAAGTGTAAATGCGATTTTAAAACAGATGTTAAGAATTTTTTTTTTAATCCTAAAATATTTTAAACCCCATATTTTTCACTATATCTTTGGATTTTTTTGTCTAAAAAGACTGGCAAAAACTGATCTTTACAACGTGAAAAAGAGACGTGAAGACGATGTACGATATTTCAACTGGCCATTACCAGTCTTCTTCAGGTTTAATAGGGTAATTTAGTTTACAGCTTTTTATATGTTTTTTAAAAATAACGGACATAAATTACAAACAATATAAGATAGTATAACGGAAAAGTATGGGATATAGTATTACAGAATAAATAGGGATAAGATAAGAATGACGGAAATAAGATGAGTTATTATTGTTCATCACGTTTATTGGTGTTAAACCTACTATTTTGAATATCTTTGGATGCTAAAAAGGAATCCAGCTACATCCTTCATTTTAAATTCGTAATCGTTATTGACCAACAGAAAAAATACAAAAAATGGATAATTTACTTCCTTTGTTTCCAAAAGTTTATAACATATAACATGAATTGTTTCAGTCTTCCATTATTTAGTATACAAAGTGTTTGACTTTTTTTATTTACAAATTTCCTCTCTTACTCATTGAGAATATAATAAAAGATGAAAAAAATTAGTTCAACTTCATCAATGAATTTGCTTCCGACTTTTCCATTATCAATTTTCAAGTTTCTTTAAATCCAAGAGGGCAGTTTAGTGAGGATAATTGAAAAAGTATTTAAAAAAAGCTAAAATTTTAAAAATCTAAAAGTTTGTGTGGGCAATCCCTTTAAGGGAAAGCCATGTTTTTTTTCCTTGTGGGGTTTCATTTTATTTTCAATTTACCATAAAAATGATAGAAGAACAAAGGGTTAAAGACTTTTTATACACCCTGTATAACATTAGAAATGGGTTCTCGAATTATAGACAGGCCTACACGACATCACTTACAATCACGTTTGGTTTTCTTTGAAACCCCCATTTTTTGTTCGCTCTTAAATCAATTTTGTGAGTTCTCTTTTACTTTTTGTTTTGATTGAATAAATTTGTCAACAAATGCCGATGTTCTTTGCTGTCAAATTTTCAGATGATGGCCATTTTGAAATGTTTGATTTGCTTATAGTTTTGAGTTGAGTTGCGTTTTCATATTTGGGTTCTACGCAATTATTGACTAAGTTTTCAAACATTGTTTCGTTTGACATTTGATCTGGGTGCCTGGTGTGTTGAAGTTCTTTGCTTAAAGTCTTTCAACATGATAAAAATTCGATTCTATGATTGGGCTCTTAAAGAATCGCTATTGTTAACAAATTAAAAGTTACGCTGAAATCCGGAGATTGTTTCTCCCTGTAAAATGTAAGCTATGAATCTCACGTACACACGGCTCTATGGCTCGTTGGCAATAAATGGAGGGAATTTGACTTAATATTTTTGTGAAAGTAAACAAATTCCCAACTGCCGAGGGCATGTTAATCTGTAAAACCCCACCTAGTTTGGTTCAATTTTACAAGGAAAGACTACAGGTAGAAATGTACAGAAGTAAATCTTGAGAAATCCCTGAACTCCAGGGAAGAGAAGTGCTTTCAAATTCCACTAAATTCCCAATATTTCTTCCACGTCGTCGATGCTGGAAGGTCGGACTTTTATTTGACAAGTGAATAAGTAGTTGCAGCCACAATCAAAGGAATCCTTTTATTTCCTCGGCTAAGGCCCTGTTTATATTATCCCGGGTTAAAGGAATGTCCCTTCCAGCCGGGACAACTTGACCTGCAGCTTATATGAGCTTTTCAACCCGGGACAACTTTGCGTGCGGTTTACATGAAAAAGATCTGGCCCGTTGCTAGCAATCTTGACGTGGGAAATTTTAAGCCTAAACACCCGAGTTGTCCCAGGTAGAAGGGACAAAACTGTTTATATGGAGAAAGTTATCTCTGTTTGAAGGGATATCTCGCCTCGGCTAGGTGAATTATCTCTGGCACCCGAGACAACCCCTCGTCCTGGGACGTCATATAAACGGTTTGCTGCGTTTTACAGAGAAATGTATGAAAAGTTGTCTCGCCCCGAGTAACTCGGTTAGGTGAGATATCCCTTCGTCCCGGGACAACTTTTTAGTCGGGCTACGCGCAGCGGCCCGACTTTAGTTTTACCTTTTTGCCAATCTGTCACGTCGTGTTTGGTCAATTACTTAGTGTAAGACTTCGCGAATTTTCTCGAAAAATGCACAGGAAGCCCAAAAGTCCTTGTATTGTAGCCGGACTACACGCTCTTAGAGCGTCTAGTTCCATATAAACGGGCCCTAAGTTTTACGATTGGCTACGACGCGCATACGAAAACTTTGATTGACGTGTGTCTGTGCTGAAACTGCTTCTGATTGGTTTACGATTTTTTCTTTTGTTTATGCGTCATCTACTTTGAACCCACTGCAAGACCTCCTACCCTCGGTAAAAATGGGAAAAAAGGCCACGTTAGTAGCGGATATAATAGCGCTGGTAGAAACTACTGAAATCGGGAGGCTCGTACGCAGGGGGGTGCATTGGACACACGTGCACATTCCCACCTATCGAAAAAGAAAGAAAGGAAAAGTGGAAAAAAGAGAAAAACAGAAAGGAAAGAATAAAGAAAGAAGCAATAGTGTTTTAGAACTAGCAATTCAAATCATACAGAATTTTTTTATTGAAGAAATATAAAATGGTTTCCGTGTCTACATAACCTGCACGCAGGAGGTTACAGGGGACACGCTGCAAATAAAAAAGAAACGCTGCAAATAAAAAAGAAACGCTGCAAATAAAAAAGAAACGCTGCAAATAAAAAAGAAACGCTACAAATAAAAAAGAAACGCTGCAAATAAAAAAGAAACGCTACAAATAAAAAACGTAAAACCCTGCGCGCGCATTGGAACACAGGCAGCCC
>JAOEHV020136717.1:3462-14491 GCA_025447995.2 Isaurus tuberculatus | reverse complement strand
CCCTGTGACATCTGTTGCACAGATCCTCGCAATTTGTGTAGGCATTTTTTTTCTTGGCCATCTGTGTTGCATGATTTGTTGTTGTTGTTGTTACTGCTCTGCAGGAAATTTTTTTCTCAATTCTTCCAACCCCTCCCCCCCGTCAAAGATCAAATGGTCCACCCCTAAGTTTTCAAACTCCAATAATGAAGTTCTCGGTTTGCTGTCGAAGCACTCTGAGACTTACACACTTTTTTAATTTCTTTAGTTTTTGTTTGAGCGACATTGTTTCGTTTGATATTTGATCTGGGCGTCTAGTGTTTTGAAGTGAAAACTCTCTCCCATCCCCTTCCCTTTCCCTCCTGGCGGAAATTTCCACTTTCTGGGATCAAGTCCCGCTTTGCCACTTCTAACCGAGAATCTCCAGCACCTTTATCATATCAGTTAACCCTGTTCAAACTGTAAGAGGGGAGGGAGGGGGGGGGGCTGAATGGGGGTTTTGGTGGCAAACAGTGCCTGCGCCGATTTCGAACAGCCACGGTTTCTGTACGGTTGTAGTAAATACCACCAAATTCCATGGCTTTTCATAAAATGTATTGTAAAAGAATATTGTAAACGTTTTTGCTTAGCGTAACTTTTGTTGCCATGGTAACGGGGTTTTTTTTCCTTTCCGGTCCAAAGCAGCCTCAAAATGCCCGGTCTGTTAAGAGGGATTTTTGTTTGAACCAAAAAAATTCACGACAGAGAATTTAAATTTAAGTTTGTTATCAAGTGTTTTCTGTAGCACATGAATGCCGACTTTGTTTCTGCTTCGCGTAAAAACTAAGGGAACACGCTAGAAACTGACATTCTCAACACATCTGCAAGTGGTCTCCCGCCAATATCCTCAACTTTTACCGGACGATTTGCGCAATTTAATCACTTTTTGGTAGAAATGTTTTATCATCGCCGTAAGAAGCCGGGTTAGAAAAAAATGACATTTGGAGTTTTATTTCTTTGTTAGAACAATACGTAGACGATTAAATCAGTAAGCTACTTTTGATTTGCGTCTAGACTACAACTAGCAGAGATCAGAAACATGTCGAACACACTTTAATACTAATCTCTGATTAATAATTACTTCTAGCATTAAGTTTGATAACGCGTGGCACGTGCAGTCTTCTACATCTTTCTAAATTGTTTTTTGGAGCTTTTCATTCAGTAAGTTTTTACCTATAAGCTCAATTGGAGAGACTTCAGACGTGAGCATAGTTTTATTACAACAGGCATTGATTTTGAAGTTTGTTTTTATTTAACTTTAGATCTTGTTTTCTTTTATAGATTTGTAATCCGACCTTTGACACATAAGTCATAACTGTTTCTTTTAGTTTTTACCGATAAATGACGTCTTGTGAATAAAAATCAGTTGTGTGTACGAAGATCGTTGTTTTTGGTTTAACTGGCGAATTTGGACCTCCACATCCCTCGATGTTGGCTGTAAGCCCAAAGTTCGCAATAGTAAAAAATCTGATGATTGGAGACAATCTGGAGTTCGTATCAAGGACCGTTGAGGTAAGCTGTAACGTTCTTTATTGTAGGAATATGAGCAAAATCACGGATAAAAAGATTTGAGAAGAGAAGCAGGAGAAAAGACAAAGAACACTTACCAAGAACGCCTTAATAAAGGCCACCGAAAGTAAGGTAAAGGAATTAAATTTAGTAGACAAGAAATTTGAGGTTGAAATTATATCCGCCCATATAAAATCTCTCACAAAAGACAAAACAAAAAACACTGTTAGAAGCCTCAAGTCCACGACAGAGGACAATAAAACCTTACATATCGAGTTATTATCTTTATACCAGAAAGACAAGGAGGGAATTTATGCGGAGCAAGCAAAGGGAATTTCTAATATAGATGGAGTAGTCTTATATAGAGTAAACGAAGTAATTCAAATTTTAAACAACAGGAATCCGACACATTGTCGGAATATTCCGTCAATCTCATAAATCAGGCCGCACAAGATCGTCGAAGTCAAGCAAAACCAGCTCAACAACAGTGCGTACTCTTGCCGACGCTGCGGCCGCACAAGAAATAGCAAATTTCGAGCGAATTAGAACTAAAAGAGAACTAGAGAAAAAAAACACAAAGCAAAATACGCTAAAAACGTGGCCATTTTAAACGCAAGTAAGCAACTAGCGATAGCCAACGCAAAACTAAGGGTCTAAGAAGAAATTTTTTTAAAAAATTTGTCTAAAACATTAAATTTACTGCCGGGAAAAAACTTTGGAAGAAGAAACCGCCTTCGCCCCAAAATCTTTAAGTCTCAAATATCAAAACGGCAGAACTGATGTAATCAAAGGAGAACCCATCCCTATTCACCCGTAGAATCGACTAGCCATGGTTCGACACGCGTGAGCGACACCTGAACTGAATTTAAAAAGTATGTGTGTAGTTTCACCGATGGAGATGTCCGCAGAGTGAGTTGACAACTTTCGAAAGGGAATTTAAAACGACCCTACTGCGCTACTGGAAAATTAGAAAGACGGTTCGGCAGCGCTGTTGTTATAAAAAACTCTTTGCTAGAGCGTCTGCGTCATTCTGCCTCCTTTATCGAGAAAGACAATCAGAAACTTCAGGATTTCGCGGATATTTGCGCAGACCTTTGTAGCCAAATGTAACAACTGCCTGGCTTAGCCTGTCTGAACTACCCAGATGCCATTCGCCTTATGTAGTCGAGAAACTTCCCAAGTTGCGACGCAAGTAATGGGAAAAAACCCGTTGCGAAGTACGCTGAAAATCATGGGGACGCAAACCCTGAATTTCAACGCTTCGCGGTTATGGTCGAAGAGCAGGCAAGGGCAAAAAGCCACCCAAATATCTTGACTGGGAACGCTTTAAATATTTTCCCACTAGCGCCCAGAAAGACAGAAAAACCAAATCGGAGAACGAGTGACCGTAAATCACTGCGAAAAGGAAACTAACTCAGGCTCTTGTAAGCAGAAATTTTTACGTAGACGACGGAATCATATCGCTACCAGATGCCAACCAAGCTGCAAGTCTCGTCACTAGAACACAGCACCCTCATTTGACTGAAAAACTCAAGCTATAAGAGATAAGATAATATAAGATTGCTTCAAACCCGTCAGAAGTAATCTCAGCATTCCCACAAGTAAACAGAGCAAAAGATCAACGTGACTTAGACTCGCCTCATGACACTCTCCCCTCTCAATTATCATTAGGAGAAAACATGGACTAAAAGAGCAACACCTTCAGTTTAAAAGTAACCCTGCTACCATTTATTCGCGGAGACGTCCTTTCCGTAGTTAACTCCTTGTACGATCGTATTGGGTTTGCCGCACCCGCCATGTTGGAAGGAAGACTTCTTCTGCAGAAACTCGTAATTACCCTAAAGGAACAAGCCAGTAGTGCCCCTTTGGGATGGGACGATCCTCTTTCAGAGAACCTGATGTAGCAATGGAAACGCTGGAGGGACTCAGTTGACAACCTAAGAACCGTCGCTGCACCGTGATGCTGAAATTCCCCAGATTTCGGAGAAGCGAAGTGCCGAGAGATCCATCCTTTCTCTGATGTAAGCCAAGACGCCATTGGTGCGGCAGTTTTCCTCAATATTAGTTGACAGGATGGATTGTGTTGCAGTTTCACTACTATTAGGTCAAAAACGAGTTCCCCGTTGAAAATAACAAGCACTCCTCCGCTTGAGTTTTGCGGAACCGTACTTGCAGCCCAAACCGTTGAGAAAATTACGAAAGAAATCAATTTCGTGATTAATGAGGTAACGTTTTACACCAACTCTAACTTAGTGTTAGGTGAATCTCTAACCCAAACCGACGTCTTTACGTATACGTAGCGAGCCGTGTACAAATTATACATAAAATCTCCAAGCCAAGTCAATAGAAGTATGTTCAGAGCAATGGTAGCTCTGCCGACCTTGCCACGCTAGGTGTCCAAGCAGAAAATCAAATGGAGTTAGACTGGCTGAAGGGTCCCGCCTTTCTTCACAGCCCTAGAGAACCTTCCGAAACCAACAAGCATTTGGAACCGCTAAGCTACGATGATCCAGAGGTGCGCAAGGAACCAATAGTGCTTACCGTGATAGTCAGCAATAACAAGGTGAGCGGACTTGGAGCAGAACGGTTCAAGAATTCTCTACATGGTCATCGCTTGTTAGCGCAATAGCAAGGCTGATAAAGTCAAAGCGTTCGACCGCAAGAAGGATGACAGGTAGTTAGAGCAATCACTTACAGCGCTAAACCCTTCCATAGACGATCTCACTCTCGCCACTAAGATGCCATCAAGGCCTCGCAACAAGACGGCTTTGTAACGGATAACAATTTCTGTCACTGAGAAAGTAGAAGAAAATCAGAATAAAGTCCTACGGTAGAACGAGCGATGCAAAACTCTCCGCTTTACCACCTCGACTCCTTTAAGGAAGAAGACATTTTAAGGGTTAGAGGTCGTTTACGCAGGATGAATTTAGAGCATGATGAGAAACATCCCGCCATCCGTCCAAAAGAGCATCATTTCCCAAAGCTCATTGCTCGACACTTCCACGAAGAAGTTCATCATCACGATCGGTGATAACCCTTGGTGTCATAAGAAATGTTGGGTACTGACTGACTAGTGGACACTTCAAAGTGGCAACACTAATAGGGAAATGAATTTCGTGCAGAAAACTCAGGGGAAAGATGATGGAGCAACAAATGGCAGACCGACCACTAGATAGAGCCTCGACGTATTCGAACCGTGGACAATCCAGACAAAGCGAACATGTGGAAGAGCTGCGAACTACAAGAGCTTAGTGTTCACATGTCTGTCGAGCAGAGCAATTCACTTAAAAGTACTGGATACGCTGGACTCAGCTCCATTTTTATACGCCCTGAGCTGCTTCCAAGCTGTAAGAAGACCCGTTGCTTTACGTCGCTGCGACTAGGGAAAAAATCTCGCTGCCGGAAAATCCAAACACTAAAAGAGATGGACCTATCATCATTAGCGAGGTACCTGTCCAAACACAACTGTGCGTGGATATTCAACCCACCGCATGTCTCGCGCCTTGGTGGCTCCTGGGAACGCCAGATTGGTACTATTCACCGCGTCCTCGATGCCTTCCTACTAGAACTTGAACCACCACAGCTAACACACGAGCTTCTGGTTACCTTGTTGTCTGAGGTATCAGGAATCGTCAACGCAAAGCCAATAGCAGCAATACTGTCGGACATCGACCATCCGCAACCGCTGTCACCTTCCATGTTACCTTCTATGAAAACACACAAACTCGGACCATTCCCGCGAAATTTCATGCCCCAAGACCAGTACGCGCGTAAACACTGGAGAAGAGTCCAGTATCTAGCAGAGCACTTTTGGACACCTTGTCGCCGCTAATCAATACCTCCAGATACTTCAGATTAGAAAGAAATGGAATAAAAAACGCTGTAATTTAACCGTTGGCGACAAGGTTCATCGCCACAACAGGCTGATGGAAAGGGTGGCGGTAGTGTTTGCGAGCAACGACGGCCAAGTAAGAAAGGCAAATTAAAGTCACTGTACACATGGGAAGACAGAAAAATCCTTTGAGCGACCCGTTAGCAAGCTGGTCCAGGTGGTCCCAACAGATATCTACTAACCTATCAATTGGGCATTGAGTAACTGAACAGTTTCGTAGCAGGGGTGTATACCCTTGGGCGAGGAATGTGACGTTCATATGCATTAAATTTCATTTTAGATAACCTATTACCTTTTGCTCAGGTTTGATAATATCAAAGTGCCTATGACACAAAATCTTTTTTTTTTTTTGCGCATTTTGAAAACATAGCGTTTCAAACGTAGGATTCCAAAGTTTGAGTTGTATAAGATAAAAACTGACGATTTTGTGCGCGGTTTAAAATGATTATTTTACCACTAAAAATAGTCACAGGGACTGGCTTGCATGATGCAATGTCACGGACACATCGGTGACGTTTTGCTTAAGTTTTACTTTGGATGCAAAACTGAAACATGTCATTTCTTTGTGTTTTGGCAGATTTGGCCATTAGGAGTGCCAGCAACACAATAATATCCTCTCGCTCCCCTTTTCTGTTTCTTCTGCATACTAAAAGTTTGTACGTGACATTACGTCACATTGTGTGGGTTGCATTTTGGACGCGCTAGACAGTTGCCATTTTTCGGCTAAAATATCCGAACTTTAAGCGCTAACAAAATTGTCAATATTTGTCCTATAAACCTCAAATTTTGGAATCGTACGTTTGAAACGCTATATTTTTTGAATATGCCAAAAAAAAACTTCGTGTCATGGGCACTTTAAGTTTCCCTACGCTGGCACGTGCAGTCTCTTCGTCTTTTTTTTTTTTTTGGAGCTTTTTCAATCAATAAATTTTGGAGTTTTAACCTATAAGTTCCACTGGAGGGACCTCAAACATGAGCACATGCAGTTTGATTAGTTTTATTACAACTGGCATTGATTTTGGAGTAAATTTTTATTTATCTTTAGATTTTTTTTAAATATGTAATCGGACCTTTGACACATAACTGTTTCTTTTAGTTTTTACCGATAAATGCCATCTTGTTAATAAAAATTGTGATCAGTTCTATTAATTTACGAAGATCTTAGTTTTTGGTTTAACTGGCGGAATTGGACTTCCACATCCTTCGATGTCGGCTGTGAGCCCCATGTTCGCGGATACTCCTTACATCAATGATTGGAATATTTCAGGCTTGAGTTGTTTAAAACACAGTAAAGTTGCAACGGCTCAGCAACGCTTTTCATAAGTTTTTTTTTAAAAAAAACAATTCGTCTCTTGAGTAAATTAAATTAGTTAAGTTATATTCCGTTCCTTGACAACCCAAAAACCTATTGATAAACGTTTATCATATATCACTGCCGAAAAAAATTAGTTAAACTTTTCTGAAGATTGATGTCAATAACCTTAACGCGGTTTTAGTATAAAATGCCAAAAAATGTTTTGGAAATAAACATATCAAGAGCGAGAGTGAGACTTAGAGTTTAACTGAATGACCTTGAGTGACCGGACAATATCACTGTTCAGACCGAGACTTCGTGTGTTAGCAAATAATTATAGATTCATAAGTTTTATTATTGATTAATGTGAAATCAATATACAGAAAATTTGCATGATTTGAAATGTCTTCCTCACAAGAGTTGAGTGCTTCTAAGTCATGTGCTTAGTCGCTAAATGAAGAGTCATATGTTTCTCATAAGGTAAATCACAAGTTTTCGAATTCTCTTGTTTTAGAAAAGGGAAAAAAAATGGATGAAGTCACGCGTTCTCCATACCTTAAACCTAAGTCCTATCTTTATTTTTTTCTTTAAGCTGATGTTAATACAACTTGAACAATTAGATGCAATATTCAAATAGATTTAAGTTCCTCCTCAACCTATTTTGATTCAGTGTTACGCAGCCCCGTTTTTATCAAGACAACTTGCAGGGTAAAAAACTCCCCGTGATTAGTGAAAGGAATGAATATTTCGCGCGTTAGGTCGCTATGCGATTTCTTAAATCAGTGTATGATTATGTAGAGATGCGGATAGATATACTTGAGGGCATTAAAAAGTAAAAAAGGAATCATAAAGCTTAATCGTTAAAGCCATTAAGAACCAAAGTTCCGGAAAAGACGTTAATAAAACCATTAGCTCTTGCTAAGCCACTGAATGGCATGCTTTGAAAAGAATGTCCGGTGGGATTGAAATGACGCGGGTAACTGGTCTAGCGATTGTTAGTTCATTGATTCAAACGCGTATTTCAAATGTTTAGCAAAGGAATTGGCAAAATTTTCCCAATGTAACTGTTTTTGGTAAAAAATATGTTTTAAGCCGCGCATGATTAATAACGTTCGTTTAAATGAGAATAAAAAACTATGAACGGGTAAGTTTTGCAACGCTAAGACTTAAGGTTAATAAACCTTTTGGGCGTCGTTTGAATCTCACGGGACTGGTTTTGACACCATGCACATAGCGACATGGTAAAATACAGGGCCTTTTACATTTCCTTTGTTAGCCTCTGAATACCTCTCATCAACAAAAATAGATAAAAAGGAACTAGAAAACTTTATTCGACCTTTGAGCACCACGTTTGGACTAGTAACTTAGCAGGTGGGATATCATGCTGAAGGACATTACAATTCCGTTCTACAAAATCGCAGAAAAACGAAGAACGAATACGGAATTTCGAATTTCGTTTTGCTGTTTCTTAGAAAAACGGTTGGCACTAAGGTACACGCATTGGAACGCATAACGATTGTGTATAAATTACCAATGCATGCTATTCTTGAAGGCTAGGGAGAAAACTGGATTGTGTACTTCTCAGTTTGATTCCATTCCCAGCAGGTCTCATTTCAATTTTTTTTAGCAGTTTGGTGTCTCACTTTATTATTATAAATTCTACATATATTTTCCATTGTTTAGCTTCAGACTTTCCATTTTTTCCCCTACACACCAACTCCCCCCCCCCCCCCCCGCCGCTCCTTCCTTCACCATTTCTATGCGCCGTCCGTTCGTGTCACTCGAATTGTTTTCTATTAGACCATCCACGGAGAACTTGCTTTGTAATTTCGGCTGCTTTTCGCTTTTTAAAAGAAAACTCCTTGACATTTTTTAATATTTTACTTTTTTAAAACATTTTCGAAGAGTTGCTGTTCAGACGCCTTTTGACCTTGATGAAACACCAAGCAAGGAAGTCAAGAAAGGTTATCCAAGGTGATTTACCATATTTGGTTCTATTATGAAAACAACCAATCAGATGTCAGTATGAGTATGATCTTTGCGTATTGAAAGCATAAAAAAGAAGGTGCAATTGAATGAGCACGCTTAAAAATTAGAAGATTTCGAAGATGGGAAACTTAATTGTGGAAACTTTTTTGATCGCCTTATTAGTCATATGGCAAATTATAAAAGCAACATTTCATTTCTTTATTCCTCCAGCGCGCAAAAATGTCAGCAGTGAAATTGTTCTCGTCACAGGTGCGGGAAGTGGCCTCGGACAAATGCTTTCCCTTAAAATGGCAAAACTTGGTTCCACTATCGTTTGCTTGGATATCAACAAGGAAGGTAACGAATCTACTATGAACCAGATTAAGTCCAATGGTGGGAATGCTTTCGCGTACGTCTGTGATTGCACTCAAAGAGAGGACATCTATCGAGTTGCAGAACTGGTCAAAAAAGAAGTTGGTGATGTGACCATCTTGATTAATAACGCTGGCATTGTCAGCGGAAAAAAAATTCTGGAAACTCCAGATGGCCTTATACAGAAAACATTCGAAGTCAACACCATGGCTCACTGCTGGGTTAGTATTGATAAAAACTTGTTTACATGTGTTTTCGTGCTAGATATGTTTTTTTTTAAGCTTGAACAAGCGTGTTTAGTGTAACAAGCGGATCATATTACCATGAACGTTAATTTTCGTGATTTGTCTGAAGTGAAAAAGTGTAGTACAAGTTCGTTTTGGCTATTTACCTCACTTAAACAGATTATTATAATAGTAATCTCTCTTGTCTAGTTATTTTGACCGGCAAAACGGACAGTATCAACAGTTATTCTCAAGTACATGTGATTGAGAACTCGTGAAGTACTGATTGGCTACTAGTACGAACTTTGGACTTCAAAAAAGCTAATTTATGCTATTTTCAGCTCAGTTAAAGACATGACAACCGTCTGGATGAATTTGAGGAAGTTTGTTGTAGAATTCGACTTGAAATTCGTATGTTTATATATGAAAACATCGGCAAACAAGAATTTAAATGTACATGTAGAACAACAAGTTCTTCGAACTGAACACTTAATCGATTGCACTTTATGTGCGCAAGGCTGAATGAATCAGCTCTACTTTTTGTAACTGTAAATTTTTTTTTTCATTGCCGTCGTTTTTGTCTCATATACGTTTTGCCTATCATGTATAGTTCATTATCGTTTTATTAAGAGTGCTATTTAAAATCAGTTGACATTTTCTAGATAAGTGATTTGTGAGGAATTGTCAGACATTCGATCAAGTACTACACTCTTTTTTACATAAAAACTTTTTCAGGCTGAAAATTGCTCACAATTTAAGAACATGCTAGGAGCATACCTGAGGCTGAGGAGAAATGAAGAACATTTTTTAGGATATATATCGATCATAAAAATTATTTGCAACTTGGCTAATGTACATAGTTTTTAAAATGTTCATTATTTTGCAGGTACAATTTACAGCGTTTGAACAAAGACTCTAGTACTGAACAAAACAAATCGTAGTCTTTAATCTTTAATTGTGATAATTCCTTAGTAGTACATTTATACTAATCATGCAATGGGGGCTGGTGCTTCGATCTTCGGAGCACAGCACCACAGCCAGATTTAATTAGCTGGGAGTTGATTTTGTAGAGGGAGGAAAACCAGAGTACCCGGAGAAAAACCCTCGGAGTCAGATTGAGATCGACAAATCTCAGCCCACATGCCGAGCCCGGGACTTGAACCTGGGTCGTAGAGGTGGGAGGCACGAGTGATTACCACTACGCCAACCTGACTCCCCCTGACTATAGTTCAATAAAACCCTGGATTCTTAGGGCAACACATGTGTTTTCATGTCCATATTTGTAAATTATATAAACAATACATATTAGCATTATATTTAAGAGCATTTTGAGAACATTTTATGCTGAAACCAAGAAAATATTTAAGGACATTTGATCTGTCAATTGCAACTCCACAAAATAGAAGAAACATCTGAATTTTGTATACTGTAAATCAGATTTTTTTCTAAAAATTGTAATGCTATTTCAACAGATTTCATCAAAAATTATATAGATTTACCGTTCATTCTAAAAGTTAAATTTTGTATTCATTTCAGTATAAAAAAACTTTGAATATTGGAACAATCAACAAAAAATATGTTTGTTGCCTTTCAGTAGTTGCAGACTTTCTAATTCTCTTGACATAGTAGAAGTCTCCTGATAACAGACATGTGATCTCCCATCTTGGTGGTGAATATCTCCCATCTTGGTGGTGAATATCTCCCATCTTGGTGGTGAATATCTCCCATCTTGGTGGTGAATATCTCCCATCT
>JAOEHV020136608.1:0-14491 GCA_025447995.2 Isaurus tuberculatus | reverse complement strand
CCGACCAAGATGTCGGATCATAATCGGGAAACACGATTAAAACCCGAAAATCACTCACTCACTCACTCACTCACTCAAGGCAATAGCATAGTGGCTTGGCCTCTACGAGGCACTAGCCACAAAAACTCTAAATGAAAAGTAACAAGGGTTTGTACTGCTCCTGGAATTCCAGAAAATTCCTGGAATTTGTAATCCTTTAGTAGTAGAAACCTAGGCAAACAGTCCAACTTGCTCCGACCAGTACTTAACCATAACATTAAAATCTCACTTGTTCTTGGGCTAGTTAAGATTTTTACTTTTGGGCCAACAAGCAGCATCTGGCCAACCTTTGCTTGAAGTTTTGATCTTGCTTTTTGCCAACTCATTCTGTAAGATTCTAGATCCCAGCCACACTGCCATTATACTTAAGGACATACTGTAACCTTCAATAATTAATTGAACATTTTTTGAAAATGTTATTTAAATTGTTTATCAGGCAATCCATACAATGCAAGCCAAAGGTTTGGAATCCGATCCACGGTACAATCAGCTGGTTTCTATCATGAGAAATAAACCACCTGGTATGGATCACCAAGATCCAACATCTCGGATTTCCTCTCCAGGATTGTCAATGGGTCATGGTGATCCAGGTGGTACTGGAATGATGGGTGTGACTATGAGTGACTTGGCCACAAGAACATCATCCACTGCACAAGGCATGATGTCAAACATACCCTCACGGACACAGCCAAAGAACTTTTCAACATCCCAGCTGCATCAGCTGCGTGCACAGATTATGGCTTATAAGCTGCTAGCACGTACCCAGCCATTACCAGAACACATACGCCTGGCTATACAAGGGAAGACCCCTTCAACCCCTGGACATTCCATGCAGAAGGCTCCTGTACCTGCTCATCAACCACAGCAAATATCAATGGAGCAGAACACCAATCAGCAACCTCAGACACAACCAACTGGAAGTGTTGGAAAACCTTCCTCTAGTGTCCCTCCTGTGCCGAGTTCATCACCAGCACCAAACCAAACAGCATACAATGTGCCAGGAATGACTGCAGGTTTAATAGTATTATCTCTTATTTCTTTTTTTTCTTGTTTTTTTTTACACCCTTTCAACATGGTCTGTCATGTGTTAGGCTGGTTCCTTTCTAAAAGTATGATTGCTCTGCATTGGCAACTAGCTTAAATATTTGATGTAATTCTAGCTTGAAATGTGTGATCATCACCAAAAGTAAGAAGCAGAGCCCTGATGAAGGGCTAAAACTGCAGCTCCTTACACTCAGTATATAGGATTCATGATTATGATCTAAAAACATTATCAAGCCTTTCCCTGAAAAAAATTGCAGAAGTGCTGAAAATCGCACGCCTCAGTTTAGTTAGGCGTGCGGTGGCATGCGATTTTATTTTGACATGTTTAACTATATTTAAATGCAAATTTGACATTTGGAAATTATTTTCCATTTTTTCAGCTAAAACAGTTTTTCCTCTTGCATAAAATGTATTTTAACAATCATGTTATTTCAACAACTAAATCCCTGTGCATAAGTCGACCTTACATTTTAAAGATTGTAAAACATTTTAAACATTGTAAAGATTTTAAACATTGGAGATGGTAAAGAATGTGACTGTTTTGATTTTTTTTCAATCTTAAAAATCTTTTATTGGAAAAGCCGCATCGTTCTCGAAATGGTGATTCTTTGAAACACTGTTTTTAAGCAAGTCAACATTTTTTATAGAGCTTTAGAAAGATTAATATTTTTTTTAAATATTTGATGTTTTAGGCGTGCGATAAAACGCTCGCCTCAAGGTATTTACGCGTGTGCGGAGACGTGCGCGTGCGATCGCACGCCTCTCAGGGAAAGGTTTGCATTATGTATCAAGAAATTGTGTATCTATTTTTATATTGTATTTTTGGGCTTAAAGGTCTAAACAAACAAGGAGCCAGTGGTCAACAACAGGGTTCAACAACTTCATGGGCTGCAGCAAAAGGAGCAGCAGCAAATGCTTTGGCAGCTGCAACACAGCAACAGAAGCTGAAGGAGCAACAGCGACAAGCATTGGCACAGCAGCAACAACAACAGCAAGCACAACGGAAGACAAGTGAACCAACAAGTGTTCCTATGGTGTCGATGCCTACAAAGCCACGTCTTGCACCTGTCTCCAAGCCCACAGGACTAGATCCTGTAGCAATACTAAAAGAAAGAGAAAATAGGTACAGTACCAGCTGTGTGTTATTAGATCATAGCCCTTACTAATAAGCAGGGTTTGACATTGATGGGAGCCTTATGGCCTCAAGGTATTTTTAGCCCTTTTAGGCCAGGATGGACCAGTTGCTTTTCCAAAATTTGTGACCTGATGGGTCAGTAACTTTTTTGAAAGTAAGTCTGTAAGATCTGTCAATCATCAGAATCATGGATGGTGGAAAGCAAAGCAGCAAGCCAAAAATATATAATGCTGATTTCTCTCAAAGGAAAGTACATAAAACAAAATGAACCAAAGTTAGGGCAGTACAATTTTATTGGGTCAGTTAATTTTAAACGGCAGCGTGGTTGGCGCAGTTGGTAAGATCTATACCTTCCAACCACAAGGTCCCAGGTTTGATACCTTGGCTCTGCCGAAATTTGAACATTTGTGTGACCTTCTTTACTGCCAAAGCTTACTCAGCTTTGCATCCTTACAAGGTCGGTAAATGAGTACCAGCTTTGGCTGGGAGCTAACCTGCAATGGATTAGTTTCCTGTCCAGGGGGAGTCAATGACTCTCATCCACTTAACACTATGGAAACGAGAGATAAGTGCCGGCTCCATGGGCCACTAGGTTCAGAAAAGGATTGTAGCTTAGCTTTTTAGCTTAGTTAATTTTGAATTTTACTTGCCTGATGGACCACTAACTCTAAACACAAGCAATGCCTCCTTACAAGAAATACAATAACCCACCATGTAAAGAATGTAGTCCAAGACTTAAAACATTACCAGCTGTTTCCATTTTTTCATTAAAGCAAGGCTTACCAAGCCCCATTCCTTTCCCTACAGCCTAGCTCATTCCTTCATCAATGAAAATCATACTTTTTACACTTGTTAATTTATGCAAGGTGCAAAATTAACATTGATTAGCCACCTTTTTAGGCTACTTTGACTGTGGGCCATTAAAATGTCTCAAAAACACATTTAACTGGCCTGATAGCACTTTTTGAAAATCCCTCAAAAAACTGCAATGCGGGAAAATATATCCAGATTGACTGGCTGAAAATTTTCTTAATTTCGCACCCTGTTATGAATGACTTGTGCTTGCAAGAGAACCTAGTTACATGCACATGTAGGTAAAGGCCATCGGGAGTGGTACTGTTGTTAAGACTTGACATTACTAAATCTGTTTTATTTTTTATTTTTTTTAGGATTCAAGCTCGTATTGTACAGAGGATCAAAGAACTAGAGGGCATGCCTGGTTCTTTACCAGATGATTTGAGATTAAGAGCCATGATTGAACTAAGGGCTCTGAGACTATTAAACTTTCAGAAACAGGTAATCCAGTTAAAAGTTTTCGATTAAGCACATAATTGGTAATGGTTCTGTAACTGGCAGTTAGAATTTATTAAGTGTTCTCTTGAGGCAAATGACATAAGTTTTTGCCAGTTGCTCATTGCCATGTTCATTGCTTTTGTTTTCATCATCACCATCATTGAAAATCATTGTCACCATTATAAATCATAATTGTCATCATGATCATTACCATCATCATGGTTGTTGCCACCAGCATCATCACCATTATTATAATTGCTGTCATCATCAGTATCATCATAGTTGTTATTACCATCATCAAAATCATTGTCACCATCATCACCATTATAATTGTTGTCATCATGATAATTACCGTCATCATGGTTGTTAACACCATTGTTACCATCATCATAATCGTCCTTATCATCACCATCATTGTATTCTTTGTCATCATTATCACTGTCATTTTTATGACCATCCCTATAACCATCATCTTTACTATTTATTGTTCATCATCTTCATCACCATATTCATCATTATTGAAATCTTGACTATCATCATGAACGAATAAACATTTTTTATTATATTCATCAACATTATCATTTTTGGGTGGGTTGGACAATGCATAGTTTGCTGGTTAAAAAAATATGTATTTTACCAGTAATCAAAGTGTTGTTGGCTCAAGAGACAGAAATTTTCATCAGATCTAAAAAAAATTATTTTCTTGTCTTTTTTTTATTCACACTTTTTATTTATTTTTGCTGCAGTTAAGGAAAGAAGTTGTAGCTTGCACCAGACGTGATACAACCCTTGAGACAGCACTCAACTCTAAGGCTTATAAAAGGAGCAAGAAACAGTCACTCAGAGAAGCAAGGTGAGCCAATCCAGGCTTTCAGTTAACTTTTTAGGAGTATGGCTAAAAAATTTAAGTGGCGGCTAAAAAAGTTGTCATTATAGAAAGCCACAGCTAATATTTACTCGGTAAACATATGCCCCCCTCGACTCCTCCCCCTTCCCCCAACAAAGAAATGCACTTAGGGTTTTCATTAAAAACTTTCAAATGTGTAATTGTCAAATGAAACCAGAAAGCTTTAATTAATCGTGATATTTGATATTACAGTATTTTGTTTCATGGCAAGGTTTGTAGTCTTTTCCATGACAGAAGTCTTTAATAATTGTGTGACACGATGATACATATCGCTGTGCTAATGGTGACCAATCAAATGAAATCAGACAGCTTAAAACCTAGATTTCAATATATGGTTTAGTGTTTATTTTTTAGTTTGCAAATTGCATAGCATTTTCTGTATACAATTTATCTGACTTCCGACCCTAAAATAGCTCTGGTGAAAGCCTGTGAAGCTATGGCAAATATTCCTCAAAAGTCAAGAGAGCATAGGTGAAATTTGCCTTTTGCTGGTACTTATCTGAAACCCTGCCAATCTAGCTACAAATAAATGTGAAAGAGCTATAATTTGTTGAGCTGTGAAGCTGCTTGTCTTGGGCTAGCAATAGTTAGTAACCTGAGTCCCAGATTAATTTTTTTACTTGTGCCAGCAGCAAAGCGTGGTACAAGTTTAGGTTTGCCCCGTGTTTTTTTTTTTTAAATTTGTGTTGAGGTCTTCAGCCACTTGATGTAGTAATACTTGATAAACTAAACAGGACCGGCTCGTAACCTCAAAATTCAGGCTGCTCAAAATTAGAACTGCGTATACAGTCAGAACTCAATAAAATCAAAAGCTTTCACATATTTTTATCCACGAGCTGGCACAAGTATACGCTCCTAGAGTATCTTGTTTTATCAAGTTTCAAGCTTGCAAATAAACCATTGTAGGGAAGAATTAAAAATAAATTGAAATCAGTGCATGGCAAGCTTTAAATACTTGGTTGCCAGAGTAAATTTTTGGTTTTATTCATGATTTATAGGTTGCATTTTATTTTTGGCCCTGCATAGGATTGAATCCTGACATGGTCAGAGTTTCTTATTTTCAATCTAGCCTCTGGGTTTTTCTGTGGTCTACTGTTTTCTTGCTTTTGCAAAAGTCAATGCATGTTACAAAAACCATTTCATTTTTGTTATTTTTCAGAATCACAGAGAAACTTGAAAAACAGCAGAAGATGGAGCAGGAAAGGAAACGGCGTCAAAAGCATCAAGAATATCTGAACACAATCTTGCAGCATGCACGAGACTTTAGGGACTATCATCGCTCCACACAATCAAAGATTAATAAGATTGCAAAGTCTATTGTTAATTATCACTCAGTTACTGACAGGGAAAAGAAGAAGAAAGAAGAACAGATAGAGAAGGAGCGTATTCGCAGGCTGATGGTAAGGAAACCCCATGTTGGAATTCTTATTGTTATTGTCATAAGTGATGTTACAAAATGTTTTGAAAGTTACCACAGACTTCAAAGCTTGCAGGAAGTGTTTGCTAAGGAGTTGAGACTGGCTGGTCTCAATGTTGATGACAGAACTGACCATGTACACTGTAAATGGCAGAAAAAGCTGGGCAAGGCCTTGCAATAGATCCTTTTCACGCTTATTGTGACACAACGAAATGTTTGAGATATTGGAAAAAATAATTGACTGTCAAATTTTTCACATCTGTTGTAGTAAAACTGCCATTTTTCAAAAATATAGCCCCTAAATTGACAAAGAAATTGAGTTTTAAATCTAAGCAATTTTACAAAGAAATGTATGGTGGAAGGGCATTGCATGCCCTGCAATCCTCATTATGAAGGGCATTGCATGCCCTGCAAGCCTCGTTATGAAGGGCATTGCATGCCCTGCAAGCCTCGTTATACATTTTGTTGCACAAATTCCACAAAAATATTTAGCTTTGAAAATATTCATATCTTCGCCCATTTTAGGCTACTCTCATTGAAACTTGCAATTTTACTATCATTGATGTGACAAATTTGTTTATAAATTCCATTTTTTGAAAAGCAGAATATTTTACAATGTCACGCTCGCGTGAGAAGGGTTTATGTCATATCAGCAGTTCCTGATAACACAAAAAAGATAGTAGATGGGATCAGTTGCAGTGATGTACAGTAGGTTTATTTATGGCCAGAAATGATCACAAAAATTTCAATTTCTAGTTTATACTTAATTATAAAAGGTCCCAAATATTATTAAACCAAATAATATGCTCGGTTTGATTATTTTTATTGCATATTTATTGTTCTAGAATATAAAACATTAGCTAAAGGATTAGTTCAAGTTCTTTTTATCAATGTGTTTGTTAATGGTTATTGTCTACAAACAAATTATTACATTGATGCATTAATATATGGTTTACATCTAATCTATTTTTTTAAGAGTGATGTCTTTTAGTAATGGTTCTCCCAGGTGAATGTCGTAATCAACAATAAAATAGCATCTATGAATTTTTAAAAACATTAAAAAATGATATCCATGAAATCATCCAAGATTAAAATAGACATATAGCGCTCCCATTTATTTGGCTATTGCAATAGTATGCAGTCTGAAACTGATTGCAACTTTAACAAATACAGGGCACGAAATTAACTTTTTTTTCAAGGAGCCATCTGGCTCCTAAATTTTTCAAAGTGGTCGCCAAGTCCAAAAAGTTAGGAGCCATTTTTTTTTTCAAAAAAAAGGGGTAGTTGATAAAACACATTATACAGTACTGTCAAATTGAAGGATTTTTCTAGCTTTGAAGTGAAGTGACTTTGTTAACTTATCTGAACGTTTTTGTTCAGATCTGTATACAAAAATTTATAAAGTTAATCATTAACAAACAGAGACGAATGAACATTTCCAAACTTTTACAGTAAATTTGTCATTTGTACAGTAAGTTTTATTCTGTTTCTGAGTTGTCGCCAGCACGGTAATTTTAGTCGCATTGGCGACTGTATTAGGCGCAATTTCATGCCCTGAAATATGGGTAATGAAGTAATTGTTTACTTTGTACCAGTGATTTTTATTGAGCTAGTGTTATGTATGTTAGTTACACAAGGTATGTACATATACCTATGTCCTCAGTTCCTATTATTTTGTTCCTTCCTTTAAAACGCTGGCCTTGTCAAACCTAGCTTCTAACTTTAAGAAGGAAAGCCAGATTTGGTGACCACCATTTATGTATTCATTTTTGAATTTACTGTACAGTAGGTTTGATGAACATGTATTTTTTGTTAAAACTAAATTTCCCTTAACTTTAAAAGTGGACATTTTGTTTCACATGTGGCACTTTTTTATCCATTTTAATTCTAGGCAGAAGATGAAGAAGGTTATAGAAAGCTTATTGATCAGAAGAAAGATAAGCGTTTGGCATATCTGCTGGGACAAACAGATGAATATATTGCCAGTCTCACTAAAATGGTACAGGCTCATAAGAGAGAGGTGAGAAGAAAGACTCATCGAGGTGCAACACATCGCAGGAAGTCAGACTTTGAAGATGAAATCCCTGAAGGTGACCAGCATGTTCCAGTGTCAGACACAGAGACTGGTCAGGTTCTGAAGGGGGAGGATGCACCAAAGGCATCCGAATTAGATGATTGGCTGGCAGCACATCCCAGGTGAGCAGTTAGGAAAGGAAGAAGCTGTGTAGATAAAATAGATAAATACGTCTTATTGACAACTCCCTGAAAGGGGCTTTTCAGTTGCTTCCCCCAATTAAGAATTCCAACTGGTACTGTAGCAGGCAACCTAGATGGCTATGTTTAAAGTATGTTGAGTTTGTCCCGGGATCATCGAAGACAAATTCATTCAGTTGTCACAGTCGGGGCTTTGAACCCAGGTCACCTGCATTCAAACCCCCACCTCTAACCACTGAGCCACGCTGTCTCCTTAACATGCAACAGTGTTTGTATACGCACAAAAAATATTAGAAATTTCCAAAGATCAAAAAACAAAATTTAGTTTACAAAAGCCCTAAAAAATAAATGTTAATGCACTAGAATGCCCTTAGGTTTGAAGAATGTTTGTCTTCCAGTGTGACAACTTTATTTATGAATAAAAACTGGAGGTACCCCAGTATAAGTAGTAAATACATGCTAGTATCTAGTACTTGAAGCTTTTAATATGGGCACTAAGGTCACATTAGTAGCAGACAATACTTTTTAAACCTGCCAATAATAAGGTTAAGTCTACATCTTTGCACCCGTGAAAAACTGTTTTGTTTTAAATATTAAGCCCCATTGACATTACAATGCTAACAAACACGATCCCTTTCCTATACAAGATAATTTAACAACAGTAAAAATGTGATTCTTGTGAGATATGGCTGAAATGATAAACACAATTAGTATATACCACACAAGTGAATAGTACTTTTCACACATGCTGATTGGCTAGCTTGTAGGTGATTAGCCAAGTACTATTCAACTCTGAGCAGCTGAAGAAAAACAAAATGGCTTCCCGTTACCATTTGTCGGTATATTGTCACAAATAAAGTTACTGTTTGATCTGCTAGTTATTCAGCTTGTGTGGTATATACTAAAACAATTATTCACCTCAGTGTCAGTGAAAGTGCTGAACATTTACCTCGCCGCTTCGTGGCTCGGTAATTATCCACCACTATTCACTTCCACTTTAGTGAATAGTTGTTCAGTATATGTAGCTCATGTTTTGAAGTAACAAGTATTCATAGCCTTTAACATAGGTACTAAGATCATAGTAGTAAAGGGCGTTACCCTTGAATCTTCTATCTATAACAGTTATCCTTTTTAGCCTCATCAAGATATCACAGCTAATGAACAAGTTCTGGTTTCTAGATGAGATGATAAAGATAACTATTTATAGCAAGGGTTTCATTACAACAACAACAACAACAATAATTTTAATTTATTGCGCTCTTGAGACATAATTTACATTAAAGAATGTAGTAAAGTTAAAAACGTTGGAAGGAGCACAAGCCACTTGAAAATAGTAGAAACTAGTCGCATCAAGTGACTTTGGTCAAGTGAATAAAGTTTGGGATTTGAAATGGTTTTTGTAGGAGTATGCATCAATAAAGCATGAAAAATAAAACATGAAATATGAAAGGGAATCTAAACGGCATTAAGGGCCAGGCACTGGGTATATTGACCGACTGTGAACACAACTTTGTTCGGCTGCTTTCAACATTTTAGAGAACGTAAATTATATAAGCCCTAGTGCTGCTACTATGTCATGCCTTAACTTTTCCTGCCTGGATGTCATAGCCTGATGCCCTCCTGATCAAATCCTTAATGAAACCCCTGTAATAACAAATTGCTTTAGGGGCCAGAAGCTTTTTGCTTTTACTGTTAAAAAATTCCTTCCTTCAAAAATTTTAAGTTAAAAATATAAATTTTAAGAAAATTACTGTGGGAATTTGTACTTCAGGTTTCTCTGTTATTTATTGCTTTTAGAGAATTTGTGACTTTTTGATGATGGCATCTGATTCAAGGTACTTTGGTCTTTAGTTTTCAGGTTGCCCCTCGACAAGAACAGGAAAGCTCTGATGATGACGATGATGATGATGAAAATGAAGATGATGAAAGCTCACGTGACTCCAAAGCAAAAAGTGAAAAAGACAAGAAAAGAGAGCAATATGGAATTGATGAGGATGAGGAATTTGTGGAAAAGTAAGGGCATTATTTAACAGTATCTTGCATGATCTGTGTTATTGTGGTTGAGTTTGTGTGTCGTGTTTTCAACAATGTATGAATTGTCCTAAGCAGATAAGTATGCAATTTGGGTAATTGAAAAAAAGAAACTTAAAAAAACTTTGAGGCTTCATCAAGGTTTGTACCTGTGGCCTCTGCCATACCAGAGCAGCACTTTTACCAACAGAGAACTATAAAGCCACAGCTACTTAGAGCAGGTCATCTTTATTGGGTTAATCACCTGAAGGTATACAATGGTTATTGCAATAAGTTTGTTTGCAAGAACTTATGAACAATTTGTATTGTTTAACTTTGAAATTTGCCAGGTTATAAGAACCTCTGATCTTTTGATGACCTCCAGTTAGTACAATTAGTCTTTTAATTCAGTTGATCTGTTTTTTTGGGGGAGTCAGGTTTGCGTATTGTTTTTCACTCACATCTCCCACCTATATGGACCCGAGTTTGAGTCCTAGGGTTTGCATGCAGAGTGATATTTGTCAATCTTAATCTGATACCCAGGGTTTTTCTCCAGGATTTCTGGTTTTCCTCCCTCCATAGAATCGACTTAACGCCAAAATCTATGTCATCGACTGCTTAAACATGAGTTTCTGGCTGGGGAGATTTGGCAACCACTCTCTGCGCATAAAGAGGATAAATAAAGTATTAGCTTGTTATGAGGATAAAACTTTAATAAACTCAGTATTATTTTTTATTATTATAATCCATCCTTGGCATCACATTAGCACAGTTGGTAACATCTCTGCCATCCATCCTTAGGAACCTGGTTTAAAAAGCTAGTTTGTTAAAATTTGAACATTTGTTGGCCTCGTTTTTCACCTTATTTGACACAGACAAATCCCTGATTCTCTCTGGGAGCAACCAAGTTAGACAATCTCAATTCTGTGTATTTGTGTGCACTTAGTTGACAAAAGTATCGCAAACTTTTTGTGTCAGAGACTTGTTAAATTACATTCTTAATTTGGTGACCTTTAATCTCAAGAGAGTTCAAGTTCAGCAGGTTAATCAATTTCCAGATACTACTAAGTAGTGAAAAACTACCTGACTAGTGAAAGGTTTTAAAAGAAAACAGTTTCCGATTCTGGTTTCAAATAAAAGTGGCTTAATATGGATGACACCGAAACGTTTTACTAGAATAGGCCCTTTGCTGCTGGAAGTCACATGGTAAAAATATGCCAAACTGGAGAGCAAAAGAATGCAGGCTCCAAAACAAAACAAAATTAACTAGAAAAGTGTGATTTTTCTTTGTTTTTGCATTTCCCAGTGAAGACTTGTCACATGCTTTTGCTTTCAGTTTGTCGAATTTTATACCATTGGACTCTCTATCTGCAAATGGCCTATTTTCAAAAGACACTTTAAAAATTAATAATATTTTATGTTTAATACATTTTTCTCTTTTATGATTGAAGTGTAAATGAAGATGAGGTAGGTCACACTGCTGCTGACAGCAAGAACTACTACAGCATTGCACATTGCGAAAAAGAGGATATTCATGAGCAGCCTACCATTCTCACAGGGGGCACGCTAAAGGAGTACCAGGTATGTTTCTGTGGTGGTTGCTTACAGTTTTCATACATATCAGTGTTGTTTGCCCTTTGAGAACGCAGTAGTGCAGCTGAGAGTGTTTGAAAACTTGAGGTATGTATCCATATAGTTTCTCAAAGAATGATTACAACTTACAATTGAAGACCTCGGTGAAGAAAAAGTTCCTAAGTGACAACTTTAAGTTTAAAAATAAACTTAGGTTTTCTTGACTTTTTTGGCATCATGGTAATCTCCATTAAATGAAAAATGTTACCTCGTGGTGAACGGGGCAAAAAACGAGCTTAAAAGAAGGTAGGACCATCACATAAGCATCGTTAACCACCATGGCATAGTATTCTAAATCGATAACTTCGGAAAGTTCCAACCTTCTCGAATCTATTAATAAAACTATAAAAAGCTTACTGGTAATTTGAACAAACACCAGAATTTTATAGAATGACTAAAAGACACTATTTTGAGCAAATTTTTTTGTCTGTTTATCGCATGCAGGAATAGAACAAACCACTAGCTTTTTGATTTGTCAATGACAATAAAAATACCTTTGCCAGTCAACCAGCTAAGTTTAACTCGATACCTTCGTGCTGCTTTACAGTGCCTGTCCTTTACAGTGCCTGTCCTTTCTCGTTTTGCTGCTCAAGAGACAGGCCATTTCTTTAGAGCAAGTTTTGCAAATACGGAGTTTGCATGTTCAAGAGCCGATTGCATGCTGGGTAATTCGGAATCAAACTGCGCCATGGAATCTTGTCAACAGGGTTCCCACGGGCATTGGAATTCCTGGAAAGTCCTGAATTTGAAAAAAAAAATATCCGTCGGGGATGTAATATTCTGTTTTTCCTTATTCAATTCCATACTGGAAAACGTTTAACCAATTTTGTTCCGAAATATAGTTGAAAATTTTGTAGTGGCATCTACTCTATTAGTGTTACTGAATCTAGTAATCAGTTTAGTCACAGATTCTTGAATTTAACTGATTGAAAGTCCTAAGTCCTAATTTAAATACAAGTGTCAAGACACCCACATGTATTGGCAAACATACGTGACCGTCGTGTTTTTAAGAAGTCAAAACTTTAAAAAATGCTTCAGTAGGTGCTAGAATCTTCATACAGAACGGGTAGGAAGTAGTTTCACTTGCAACTGTCATGTTTCGCTCCATAAACTTTTTGTGTTTCGATAAGCGTGAATTTACCTCCCACTTCCCGATCAATACTTTTAGAAGGTAACCATGGCTCACCATTCGGGCTTAATGATGCCAGCCTGGGAGCTTCTGTAGTGAAAAATTGCTGGATATTCTGAACAGTCCGCCTCCAAAACCATTTCTCTTGGGCGCTTTCTACAACTCTTGTACTACTTGACGCAATCAATGTGACTCCTAAAACCAATTTTAATCAAAGATTTCAACAAAAATGCTCGCTCAAAAAGGAGCGGTTTAATTATTACTTGCTGTGTGTCGACAGTCGGCACGATCTAATAAAAACAAGTTAAAAGAAGTGTAATAAATTAAATGAAACATAAATAACACAAATAAACATCGGTCATTCCTTTCGCAAAGTTTAGTTGCTCCTAAAGAAGCTTAAACACACTTAAACCTCTTGGACTTTTAATACAGGGACCCTTCAGTAATTTGAAGTTCGAAAACACAGCCCGGTAATTAAGTTTGGAGCGAGTATTTTAGTTGAAATCGTCTTTCATTAAATTACCATTCGCGTGAAGTCGTACACGATGTGTAGAAAGTGCCCCACCCCCCAAAAAATGCTTCGGGGGGGGGGGGGAGGACTGTTCAGAAAATCCAGTTTTTAATTAACTTTTTTTGCCAACGTGCTTAGCTAAAAAACTCTAACCAATCCAATCGAATTGTTCTTTGCATCAAGGCTCAACCTAGGTAATGTTTCAAGACCGTCGTTGCTTGACAATACAGAAACCAGAGAAGAAACTGAAAACGTTTTACATATCGACCTAAAGTCCGAAATGAATCAGTATTTTTGGTCTTGAATAGTAAAGAAGAAGCAAGCGATGACAGTTTGGAAATTCCAAAATCAAGATAGCTCAAGCTGTTGTTATAGACATGTGATTAACTCATTCGATCTTTTCTCATACTCTTAGTGGTTCGGCATCTAAGACCCTGTAATCCCATGTAGTTTTGTAGTATTTCACATGGGTTAAAATGTTGAAATACGGTAAAAATAATAAAACTTAAACCAAACGATTTTAAACTAATGTTTTAACCGTGATGATGAACACATTCGTTTGAAAACGTTTGGTTTTAAAAGTTTTATCAATCTTACCGTATTTTAATATTATCCCATGCATTTTGTTTGTAATACATTTATATTAGATGCGTGGTCTGGAATGGCTTGTGTCTCTGCACAATAATTCTCTGAACGGAATCTTGGCTGACGAGATGGGTTTGGGAAAGACTATTCAAACCATTGCTCTATTTGCCCATCTGGTGGAGAAGAAGAGAATGAATGGTCCCTTCTTGGTCATAGTGCCCTTGTCGTAAGTACATGCTTAATTGAGACAATACCAAATATGTGTAAGGAGCTAACATATCGAGTGTTTCACTTCATTAGAGTCACTTTTTAGCACTGACTGCTTTTGTTGGTTATCAGAAGATTTTCAACCTTGCATAGTTTAAATTATACGTTGTGTTTAGTTCAGTTCAGGCTAACACTCAAATCTCCTGCTCCTTACACTTTCAGCAATGATCATCAAAATTTGTACCTTAAGTTTTCCAAATTATGCATTAATGAGCAGTTTACATGATGGCTTCACATACTACAACTACCAGAATTCTCTGCCTGCTTTCTTTTGTCAAATAATTAGTGGCAATTGTTCTACAATTCCC